>ML784309.1:158520-170755 GCA_009831015.1 Picea engelmannii
ATATATATATATATATATATATATATATATATATATATATATATATATATATATATATATATAATTTAAAGTAGATATATTTTATTTTTCTTTTCTATTTTATTTTATTTTCACACGAAAAAAAGAGTTCCACTGTTATTCTTATTAGAATCAAATGAAACTTCTGATTACAATAAACGGATTTCCAAGTGTAGAATAGTCATGTTATGTTCCAGCTGAAACCTGAGAATACATTGTTTGTCTTTTTCCTTTTTTATCCTTTAATATTTCTGGTTATTGTCACCTTATAGGATATCTAGTTTGTCTTCTCTAATTGTAGTTCCATTGATAATCTCTTCAAAATATAGCCACCCTGGTTTATCCTTAAGAGCTTTCTTGGATAGGCTGTCAGCAATTTTGTTAAACTGTCTGTGTATGTGCATGAAGTTTAAAGTTTCAAAGCTTTTCTTTAAGTTGCTAATCTTATCCTTCCATTGACTAAGGTAGATTATCTCTAGTTTAGCTTTGTCACTTATCCAATCTATAGTAACCTTTGAGTCCCCTGCCACCATTAATTTCTTTATAGAGAAATGTGTGGCAAGAAGTAGAAGTTCCCATAATCCCAGCGACTCAGCTTTCATATTGTTCCCTGAACCTCCAGCAAAGTGTGCTTGGATGTTGTGTCCGGAGGTGATTTTTAAGTAAATACCTATACCACATTTGTCTGCTAAGGCTGCACCATCAAAGAAGACAATAGGGTTATTGTTGAAGTAGACAGGGTTAAGTAGTATGGTTGTTTTATCTGCTTCCTCTTTAAGTGGATGTTCTTGTATTGAGGTAAGAATTTTCTGGTGAAGTCCTGGTACATTCTTGGTACGGTTGTCAAACAGTATTCTGTTTCTAAATTTCCATATTTCCCACATAAACAGAAGGGGAATGTGTTTATGATTTGGCAATTTGAGAAACCAATATTTGAAGTTTTCTTCAATGGTAGCCTTGTTCCACTCCAAGTCAATTCTCAAGGAAGTGAGTATATGGCCCCAAATCATTTGTGTAGTCGGGAAGTCCATAAAAAGGTGTGTGGCTGACTCTTCTGCCTTTAGACACAATGTGCAGACTGAAGGACCAATTCCTCCACGTTTTTTATAGTTGATGCCGGTAAGTAGTCGATCTTCTAAGCATAGCCACAGGAAGCAGATGATTTTGACTACTACCTTCACCGACCAAATTGATTTATGCCACCATTGACCATCATTACAATTGAATGTGTAAAGGACGCAATAAGAGGCAGAGTTGGCCGTGACTGTTCCTGAGGATCGATTTCATGACCCAGTAAGTAAGTCTTTTTCATTATTGAGTCGGATGCCGCTGAGATTTAGTTTTTTTGTGTATGTGTCCCATTCTTGACTGATTTCTGAACTTAAACCCAAAGATCTAGCGCTCATCCAACTCTGTTGAGGTTCGGTTGGGTCAATGTTTCTGGCCTGTGCTAAGCTGAAGATGGCTTGGCTATGTAAGTGTTGTAAAAGAAAGTTGGATAGTTGGACGTTGTTCTCACATCCAATGAAAGGATCACGCCCAAGAATGATGCGTTGTCCAGTCCCAACCTTCCAAGCTAGCCAGCGCTTGATGATTGGTAAAGATAGCATCAAATTCTGCCAGATAATGGATGAAGTCTTTGTGTGGTGTACATCCCCGCGCAGCCAAGAAGTAAGGTCAATACCTTTAAGGTATTTCTTGGTGATGACCCTGTTCCAAAGATTGTTTCCAAAGAGACCTCTCCAACAGGTTTTGGCTGCCAGGGCAAGAGAAAACCATTTCATGTGTTTTATGCCCCAACCACCAGCCTCTTTCGGTTTAGCTAAGCTTTGCCAATTAACAAGGTGATAACCAGTGGTTTTTTTGCCCCCTTTCCAGATAAATCTGCTAATCAGTAGTTGAATGCGCTGGAGGATAGACGTCGGTGCGTTTGCCAGACTAAGCCAAAAGACTAGGATACTTTGTAAGACTATTGTTGCTAGAGTGAGTCTATCTCCCAAGGACAGCCAACAAAAAGTCCAATTGTTAATCTTCTTCTCTATCTTTTTGATGAGCCACGACCAGTCACCAATTCTGTAACAGTTTGGTTTCAGAGGGAAACCAAGGTACTTTAACCCCTGATCTAGACTATCTACCTGTATTTTGTAATCAGCAATGAGGAAGCGCTTTAGTAGTGGATCTAAATTTTGTGCAATAAATCCAGATTTATGAGGATTGATGGAAAGTCCTGTTGCAATACAGAAATTTGTGAGGATAATTTTAAGTGTTTTCCAGTAGTCAAGGTTGTTGGCTCCCAGGATGAGGACGTCGTCCACAAATAATAAATGTGAAATATGGATGCCAGGAGCTACTTTAAGTCCTTTAAAAGTACTCGTTTCAACTGCTTTGTTGATCATTCTGCTGAGTGCCTCGATTACAAGAAGGAAAAGCATTGGTGACATTGGACAACCTTGACGGAGTCCCCGGTGGCATTGAAAGAAGTTTGTTGGAGTTCCATTCACCAGCACTGCCGTATTGATTGAGGTTAAGCAACCCATAATCCAGGATTTGTTTAAACTGTCAAGTCCTATCTGGTCCAGTAACAAATAAAGGTATTGCCAACTTACACTGTCATATGCTCTCTTTAGATCGAGTTTAAGAATGACTGCGTTCAGTTTTTTTAACTTGGCTAAGTGTAGACTTTCCAGGGTACTACCCACAACATCAAATATCAGTCGATCCTTCAAGAACCCAAACTGTTCAAAAGAGATACACTTAGCTAGAGTGTCTTTTAAGCAGTTGGCTATGGTTTTTGAGATGACTTTGTACAAAAAAATTGCATAATGCAATGGGTCGAAAATCGTTGAAGTTGACAGGTTTACTAGATTTTGGAATTAGCATGAAGAATGTAGCATTTAGTGCTCTAGGAATCTTCCCTGTGAGGTACGATTCTTCAACAGCGTTAAGCATATCCCATCCCATAATCTCAAAAAAATGTTGAAAAAGTTCCTGGGTCCATCCATCTGGACCAGGGCTTTTGTCCTTGGGCATTTTGTCAATAGTGTCTTTTAGCTCCTCGAGAGTGACAGGTTTCCCGAGATTCTAGTTTTCTGACTCATTGAAGAAGCGCGGGATTGACTGTAATACCTCAAACTGGATGTCTATATTTTCAGTCTCAGAAGCTTAGTATTGAGTTCTAAAATGTTTAAATGCCAGCGAGTGTAACTCCCAGTCAGTTATGGCAGCATTACCATCATCATCTATCAGATCCCAAATAGTGTTGTGGTTGCGCCTCTGTGAAGCGTATTTGTGGAAAAAACTTGTATTCTTATCTCCCTTTTCAATCCATGTCACCCTGCTTCGGAGTCGCTAGGTAGCTTCTTCATGTGCTAGTATTTTGTTTTTCTTGAGGGTCAATTCTTGTAGGAGGTTAATATCCTCTGCATTAAAGATATGAGACAGATTATTGTGGAAAAGGGTTGCTATCTGTTCTTCCACTAGTACCAAGTCAGCCTTCATAGCCTGTTGTTTCTTTACTTGCCAATTTATAAAATTTTGTTTTAAATATTTAAGTTTATCTATTAGCAGTCGAATTGCTGATGAGTTCGACCAATCTATCATTTCTGCCCAGGTATTTTTGACAAGAGTGTTAAAACCCAAATCACCTATCCACGAGCAGTTGAACTTAAAAGGAGCTATTGTAACTCGTTGGGGGCCCTCGATTGAGAGACAGATTGGGTGGTGATCTGAGATCGTAGATGGCTCAACCCATGACCTGAAGTGAAGATGATCGTTTATCAACTTTCAATCTAGCAGGAACATGTCAAGTCTTTTGGCAATACCATTGACCCCTTTTCTATTGTTCCTCCAGGTGGGAGAAGATACCGAAGGTTGGAGATCAATGAGCCCCGCTCTATGGAAAATAGAGTCAAAAAAATCTGCCTTTGGGTCAATCCTTGCAGAAGTACCCCACACTTCTTGAGTGGAAAGGGTGAAGTTTAGATCACCACCCAATATGAGGTTTTCCACATGAATCGTGCCAGATTCAAAGAGTTTTTGCCAAAAGGCCTCACGATTGTTGTAAGGGGCATAACAGTTTAAGAGTTTAAAGGAAGTAGAAGAGAAAAGTAGCTTACCTTCAATGAAAATCCTAGCTGAGGTGCCAAAGGCTTGAAAATCAACAACATCCGGGTTCTAGCCTGTAAGCAGTCCTCTAGAGCGGCCTAGTGAGTCTACTGCAACAACAGACCAGTGTGGGAGACACTTTAAGAAAAGAGATTTTTCCTTGTCGTTGCTAACCAGGGTTTCTTGTAGAAAAACAACGTCCGGTTTGATCTTAGAGAATAATCTTTTGAGGGAAGCTATCTTGGTGGGGCTTCCAAACCCACGGAGATTAAAAGAAAGAATGATCATTAAGTGTCAGGGTTGATCGGCAAGGTTGCTCTAAGTGCCGAGGAGGGAGAAAAAGAGGGACCACAATCAATAGGGATATATTTTGAAGGGGATGTGACTGAAGAAGGGAGGCTAGCGAGTCCTCCCTCTACAGAGTCTGGGGGCTTTTTGGGAAATCTGGACCGATTTTTTCAGATAGTGACATTAGATTGATTGGGAGGAAGTGGGGTGGAGGAATGTGTAATCATGAGGGGAACAGGAGAGAGTGGAAGGATTGAAAGGGTGGAGGGAGTGGGTGGCTCGATGGATGTTCCAGGAGAAGAGGGGGTTAGTGCAGTCTGAGGAGGGGTTTGGGTGGAAAGGATGTTTGAATGTTGGGTAGGATTGAGGGAGGGTGTTGAAGTAGCATTTGTTGTATTATGTGGGGGACAGAGGGGTGTAGTGGTAGAAGTAGGAGAGGATGAGGGAAGGGGGAGAGAAGGGTCCAATTTGTCCATAAGCAAGCTCCAGAAAACTTCAAAGATTTCCCAAACCCAAGCTTCATTAACTTTGAGGTGTCTAAGTTCATCCTCCGAAAGTTTGTGAAAGAAGGTAGGGAAGAGGTCTCGCATCTTACCAAGGAAGGAGTCCTGGACCAGGGGGAGAGAGGGGGATTGTTCAATGTATCTAAGAGAGGGATTTGGTTGGTTGACTTTGGAGGAAGGAAAATTATTTTTTAAGTTTCTCGACTGCCAGTAGAGGTGGCATCTGAAAGGTTCTCTCCAATAATCAAGGACCTATCTGAAAGAGTGTTCACCCACTCTGACCTTGAGGGATCCCGGAAGACCAATATCAGTGTCAAATTCAACTAGGACCCATGATGCCCTTTTATTTGACCAGTTGAGGGAGCGTTTGTCAAAAAAGATAAAATTTCTTGTAGTATTAGCAACCATCTCCAGGATGGGTGGTGTCCACAGTTCTATTGGAAAATATGGCATAATCATCCAAAGACATATTTTGTTGAAGGTACTTTTGAAAGGATGGAAACTTGGTGTCCACCACTTGAGCATGAGAACTCCTCTGTCCAAAATCCAAGGGGTTGAGAGGATCTACTGTAGGTCTTGTTTTGAGAGGAAGTGGAAGATGAGCCACTGGTTGGAGATATGGCTAATTCTTGGATAGTAACCAAGGATTGGTTTTGCAACATTCTTGAACCCAACGATCAAGGTGAGTTTTATGCATCTTCAGATAGTAGAACCTTCCTACTAGTGCTTTCTTAGCAAGGTTGGAGACCCTATCCTTGGCTAGTTCCTGCCCGAGAGAGCAGACCATTGTAGTTTGTCTCACCTTCTAGTGTTTTAGCTTTTGATTCGAGCGGCCCAATGCTCCAGCTTGTCTGTTGTGTCCTGCACCTCCATGTGGGAAGGGTGTTCGTGTTGGGCAATGGGAAGAGGTCCCAAGAGGCATATCAGGCTCAGGTGGAGGGGGTTGTGTATAAAAATTTGAGAAAGTGGGGGCAGGAAGAACAACTTGTGCATAAGGAGGTGGCTTGATCGAGGAGGGAGAGGTATTCTTGGGATGTCGGGAGCAATCAAGGAGGTGTTGATAGGTCTCGTCGCCTGCCCAGGATAGGTCAATGTTTGTTTCCATGAAGAGGAAAAGGTCAAGGGGTTCCGAGAATCAGAAGGGGTTGAGGGGAGCAGGAGGAAGCCGAAGAGGGGTAGTCCTGGTCATGTGAATGGGACACTTCTCATAGTCTCAAACGGATCCGAAAAACTAGTTAGCTATAGAGGGGGTGACTAGGATCACTGCACTCGTTCGACCATCATCAGGGGACTACGATCCAATGGTAGCAGAATAGGATCACTAATGTCTGTAACAACGGACTCTGTAAGTGAAAGCCCTAGAGCTCACAAAACAACTTCTAGATCAAACTGCTCGGGGCTGGAGGAGGCACGGGGGGAAAAGCCCGAGGGAAAACTTCTACTTTTATCCTATATCCTGGACCAGTGCTTCTTAGTGGCTCTTCAAGATCCAGGAGGCTAGTGTGCTATAGAGGGAGCAGCTCTGGATCTCTAAATTCGCTGTGACAACACAGTGAGATCTTCGATCCATTAGTCGATCTGTAATATTTTCCCTTTTGCAGCCAATTTCAGATCTGACATGGAAGGGCGCATGCTTCACAAATATCTGCATTCGTTGTGCCTTCTTTGTGGGATCTTCGATCCATTAGTAGACCTGCTTCAGATCTTTCTGCCCGAATCTAAAGACCTGCATCCTTAGTTGATCAGCATCCTTTTCCACTTCTATAGTCAATATCAGTTCAGTGACAGGGGCAACTTCTGTATCACGCTACTCAGAGCTGGAGGAGGCACAAGGGGGAAAGTCCGAGGGAAACTTCTACTTTTTTCCTATCTCCCAGAAGCATCACTTCTCAGAGACTCAACCGGATCCGGGAAGCTAGTGTGCTGCCTAGCAGCTCTAGTTCTCTGTAATCGCTAGTGTGCTAAAGAGGGAACGACTCTGGATCTCTGGGAAAGATTATCCGCCCGTGACGAAACAAATCTCTCTATACTTCTACTTTTATCCTATATCCTCGGACCAACGCTTCTCAGTGGCTCTTCAAGATTCGGGAGGCTAGTGTGCTATAGAGGGAGAGTCTCTGGATCTCTATATTTTCTATGACAACACAGTGGGATCCTCGATCCATTAGTAGATTTGCATTCTTTTCCCTTTTGCAGCCGGTTCAGATCTGACATGGAAGGGCGCAGCTTCACAAATCTCTGCATTCGCTGTGCCTACTTCGTGGGAACTTCGATCCATTAGTAGATCTGCTTCAGATCTTTCCGCCTGAATCTAATGACCTACATCCTTAGTAGATCTGCATGTTTTCCACTTCTGTAGTCGATCTCAGATCAGCGGCAGGGGAAACTTCTGGATCACATTGCTCGGAGCTGATAAGTTTCACCAACTTTCATTATATTTGTTAATTAACCAACTATGACCGTTCAATTAAATTAAAATAATTTGAAAGTTGGAAGATCATTCACAAGTCTGTAAAATTATTAAATAAATTAACAATAATTCCAGTACATAATATTATTAAATAAACTAATAGTAATATTTATACATAATGTTTATAATAGAATTTTTAAAACATATGGGTTTTAATTGTTGGTAAATGTTTTATCAAATTCATTTCTAAAAGAGTTTTAAAATTGCTAAAATTTAAGTCAATGTATCCTTTCATATTAAAGGGGAGAGGTATTTTTTAATTGAATTAGTTTATGGGTATTTGGAGAAGGGGGTGCATATGGTAAGGAGAGTTTATCGGTATTAGAGAGGTGTTATACATATTATGTGTAATCAATAATGGTAAAACTCTCTTTTGAACGTAGTGAGATCATACCTTTGCCCCTTCATCAGATCAACCAAATCCTTTATATGGAAAATGAAATTGAGAACTAGAACTTTTATGTTGCATTTTTGTTTATGTATGAGTTGTCCTAACCCCCCTTTTTATATGTGTTTATGTATGTAGGGATTTATCTCTAATTTTGTATGGTTTACTTTCGTTTAGGTTTGTTCTATGCATTCATAAAATCCCATAGCTTGATCTTGTATTTAAGGGAATAAGGGTTCGCTAGTTCAAGGGGCTCTTCTACAAGCCCTAATTTTTCCTATCCGGGGCTCTTTTTTTGTGGGTTATTTTATTTGGGAAGATGACAGTTTTTACAATGACAGGGAAGCGAATATCACTACAATAAATATATGATTCCTGCATATAGACTAATGGCTATGTGTCTACTTTCCTTTTTTCATTATTGAGGGAGAAGATTATGATTACCTCAATGTTATTGAGCTCAACGAACCAATTAGGTCTCATGGTTGGAAATATGAGCCTAATCCCTCAAATGAAAGTAATCTCCTTGTGTTGCATCCAACATTAATGATATTATATCAAAATAAATAATACAATGATAGAGTACAAGTGTAACGCATCCACGATGGGGCGTAAAAATTTTCGTTCTTCTTAAGAAAAACAATACCCTCATTCGAGGTCCCTATTCCATTCTACTCTTCCAGAGCATTCCAGCCATGATCTCCATGCTCCGAAATGAGCTCAGAGCAGGCAGATATCCTCTCCCAATATCTTCGGGTTCTTTCCTCCCCCTATACTTGCATATGACTGCGACTATGACCAGACGCCAAGACAACATGTGCCAAGACAACCACCACGTGAAATCCTCTGGAGTGGAAAACCTTTGAAGTTCATGATCCGACGTCGTGTGTCCTCAAGGATTTCGATGACCCTGATTTACTTCGGGACTTCAGCGTTTAGGAGTTTCAAATGTTCCTACGCCTTTTTCCTTCGAAGTACTTTGTACCCGGAGTTATATATTGAGCGTCATGCGTCCCTTGTGATTGACGATTATGATCTTCTTCAAGACTTCGATGTTTGGGAGTTCCGAGCACTCCAACTCTTTTTCCTACGAAGTACTCTATACCTAAAGTTCCAAATCGAGCACCACGCATCCAACTAAATCAACATCTCGGGTCCACTTCAGTACTTCAACGTTCGGGAGTCCTGGACAGTCACACCACCTTTTCTCCTGGAGTGATTTCACCTGAAGTCAACGATCTATCGACGCACGTCTCTTTCAAATCTACGGCCACAATTTACTTCGCGAGGTTACCGAAATGGTAGCAATGCCATGAGGCTTGCTCCAACTATGGAACTGTGATGTAATTCCCTAGGGAAATGCCTTCGAGGAATTAAACTGGAGCATATGGAAAATCAAGTAGAAGCATAAGTTATCAAGGGAACAAACACATACTCATAACTTAATCATTTCAATACATAAACCATTTATAAACATATAAATACATGCATGAATCCATTATTTCCAATTCAAAGCACAAGGCATGAAAACACTTATCAGAACCATAAGGTGCGATGTGACTGTTGAAAGGGGTGCTCATTTCCACCCAACCATAGGCTCAGTCAGTCCTAATGGCTTTACCACTAGCCACCCTCGAGCTTAGACCACGATGCTTTGAGATTCAATTTCTTTCTTCCAACTCAATGGAAGTTAGGGACGAAGGTTACTCTCCTTCTCGCAGTACATAAATAGTTAGGGATGAAGGTTACTCTCCTTCTCCCAAATCAATCTCTATTTCCTGTGATTAGAACTCACTTTCCTCTTTCAGACCTTCCTCTGACTTGAGAGCTTAGGCTCTCGTCTCTACACTCTTTGACGATTTCCTCTCTGACCCCCATGGTTTCCTTTCTTTCCTATTCCAACAAGATTGTGTGTGGCCCGAATTCCTAGTCCGTGGTCAAGTTTGGAAACCTTAAAGATGGGCAGTCTTCCCCATCCCCTTGTAAACTCTTGAGGATGTCTTCCTACCTACCATCCTGACTGTAATTCATTCATGGGTCAAAGGGTTGTTCTGATCCTGAGAAATTAAATCCAGCAAAGTACTGGTTCGGTGGAGGTTAATGCAACCATTCCTGGTCCCCTCCACCACCTTTTCCTAGCATTCATGGTCTCTCTTAGCACATCCCCTTTCCAGAAGTCATGCAACATGTATCCATTTTCTATTAAAATAACAGAATTTACATTCATCGACCTTTTATACAAAGGTCCATCAAATCAAACATTCACATCTTTGATTTTGCCATAGTTCCTTGGCCAATATAGTTATATTTACAAACTAGGGAAAACATGGTGTTACAATTCCCTCCCCCTTAAAGGAACATCATCCTCAATGTTCTATCTGTCAACATGATATGTATATACAGGAGTAAACAAAATCGGATATGCCTGTCTCATGGCATCCTCCATTTCCCATGTAGCCTCATCTGGGCCAAAGTGTTTCCACTACACCTTGACCTATGCAATGGTTCAGTTACTGAGTGAGGTTTCTTTCCTGTCTAGTATGCATTGATCTTATGGCAGGAATTATCCCTCCGACTCCACCTGGATCACAAACCAGTCAATTATATGATTAGAATCATGTACATATTTCTTCAATAGTTAAACATGGAAAACATTATGTGCCTTTACTATGAGAGGGAGTGTTATCCTATAAGTTACATGTCCCACTCTATCTATGACCTCAAAGGGTCCACAATAACAAGGTGTCATCTTGGCACAAGCTCCCATTCTCCTGTCTTGAACTTTCTAGGAGTTCTCTTTCTGTTGGCGTAAATTTTCTGTCTATCCTGAGAAATATTCATATTTTTCTTTATCTGAATCACTTGTTGTTTCATTTCTTTCAGCATGTCGGGTCTGATTGTAATTCTCTCCACTCGATTACTCTAGCTGATTGGGATTTTTCACTGTCTACCATAGAGGGCTTCAAAATGGCTCATCTTCAAGGATTCTTGATAATCGTTGTTGTAGGAAAACTCTACCAATGGTAGGTAGTCTTCCCACTTCTTAGGCTAATGCATTACATGTATCCTTAGCATGTCTTCTAATATTTGGTTTATTCTTTCTGTCTGTCCATCAGTTTGAGGGTGATAGGTTGTGTTGAACAACAATTTCATCTCAAAACCAACCATTAAGGATTTCCAAAAGCTTGAAGTAAATTTGGTGTCTCTGTCAAATACAATTTCCTTGGGCATGCCATGCAGTATGAATATCTCCTTCATGAAGATGATGGCAATATCTATTTCCTTGCATGTTGACTTGATAGGAACAAAGTGAGCATACTTACTCAATTTGTCCACTACGACCATTATGTCATCATTTTTCTTGGTCGAATTTGGTAATCTGGTGATGAAATCCATGGAGATGGTTTCCCATTTCCATTTTGGGATTGGTAGGGGCTATAAAAACCCTACTGGATGTCGGTGTTCTACCTTAACTTGTCGACATTCTAAACACTTAGCTAAGTAATCAACTATGTCCTTTTTCAATTCAGACCAATAAAATTGTTTTCTAGTGGTCGTGATCATTTTTTGATAACCTGGATGACCAGTATATGGTCTCTTGTACAATTCTTCCATTATGAACCTCTTCAAGTCGCCACAATTTGGGATATACAATCTGTTTCTGTAAGTTAGCAGGCCTTCGTCGAGCATTTGATAGGCTTCATACTTTATCCTTGTAGGCTCTTGCCTTAGGTATGAGGTATGGTCTTGAAGAATGCATTTGTTTCTTGTGCATTCCTGACTCTTTCCCTAACATTTGTTTCACAAGTTTTTTCCGCTTCCAGGTGAATTGTTTTCATACTTAAGCTAAGGGCGTATGCTACCCTATTTTTCTTTCCTTTGATATGTTTGATTTCAAAATTGAACTCACTAAGGAGAGCCATCCACCTAGCTTGTCTAGCATTGAGTTTTGGTTGATCAAACAGGTGCCTCAACCCATAGTGGTCTGTCATAAGTACAAATATCCTACCCAGGAGGTAATGCCTCCACATTTTTAAAGCATGCACTATGGCAACCAACTCTAGGTCATGGGTCACATAATTGATTTCATGCTCATTCAATTTCCTAGACGCGTAGAAAATTACATGTCCCTCTTGCATAAGGACTCCTATGAGTCCTTCCTTGTAGGAATTTGTACACACAAGGAATTCATTATCAGGGTCTTCAATCTTCATCACAGGTGCATGCGTTAGGAGGTATTTCAGTTCCTAAAATCTTTCTTCACATTTTGATGTCCAAGTGAATTTAACCCCCTTTTTCTGGAGGGTAGTGATTGGACAATCAATCTTGGAAAACTCTTTTATGAACCTTCTATAATATCTTGCTAATCCCATGAAGGATCTGATATCAGATACATCCTTTGGGGTAGCCCATTCCATAATAGATCTGATCTTGTCAGGGTCTACTACCACCCCTTCTTTAGAA
>ML784309.1:216935-232263 GCA_009831015.1 Picea engelmannii
TATTTTGTGTCTCCCATGCTCCCAAATTCATACCACTCTCATGAGAGAGTGCAGGTCCATCCATGTTTTGATACCACTTGTTGGAAACGTGAGCCCACAAAATAAATAAATTACAACACAAATTAAATGAAAAGGAATTAAAAGAAAAATAAAATATAACAGGAATCACATTCAATATGACACAAAATTACATGGTAAAACCATGACAATGTGCCAAGGAAACATCTACGAGGCAAGGTATCGATATTCTCATTGTTGAGAGGTAAAGATTTCAAAACATGCTTACAAAACTTGCAAGTGCCTCTCATGGATACACAAATATATATTGTCTTTAACATAACTTCCATCATTACATGAAATACCATCGATTCAAGATCTTCCACTGTTACTTGAACCACCATTGTTCATCGATTTTGATTGTTGTCACAATTCCAACTAGTGGAGAACCTTAGCTTATCATGATTACTTGCTAATTTAGAAAATACAATTATGTAAAAACTAGAATTTTTAACCATTAACAAATTTTGTCATAATCTTAGACCATTTATAGAATTTAAAACTAGGTTACCCCTTTTAAACTAGTAGAAAAACGCATTATAGAAATATAGATTCGTGTAGGAACAATAAGAAACCAACACATTCATTGTACTTTTTCATTATGAGAAAACATAGTGGTATTTATTTTTGTAATTTAGTTTGTATTCAAAACACTATTATGATATCATGAATTCTCCATCATGCCAAAATATGCGAGGTCGAGGGATTACATTTTAGGCATTGTTAAAAATTACAATTCGAGTAGTCAAGCACTAGAAATTAAAGTAATTGTTTATATAATATCAACTCACAAATATACATAATTGTTAAAATTTTAATACACATATGATTTGAGAGTGTACTTAGCATACTATCAAGTAATTATATAGGAGTTTGACCATTGGAACAAGGGGTAACATCGTTATTCATACCCTTTGTTTAGCTTAGTTTGGAACAAAGAATTGGGAGATGAATTGAAGAAGGTGAAAACAATGGTTTTCAATGGTTTTGATCAAATGGACACTAAGATAGGCAAGATGAAGCATGGATTTGTGAAACCTTATAGGAGTTCTAGGAAACCACAAACTTGATCACCGACACCTTGACTGACAACATTTAGTATAGACTCAAAGCTATAGAGGATGCACTGTCCTTAGTCACATAGAAGTTGAAGGACCAAGATGACACCATCACATTGTTGAAACGAGCTTTGGCCAAGTGAGGATCAAGATAAAGTAACCTGAGCCATACAAAGGTACTTGCAACTCAATGCTAAGTTTGTTGGAAACTTATGTTGGGGCATTGAGTAGTACTTAGAGAAGCTGAACAAAATTTTGGATGAAGCTAAGGTGAACATTGTTGCGATGTTTTTGACAAGGACTACTAAACTTTAGTGGAGGAACCAAATGGAATACTTGGAAGCTGGGAGAACCATTGATAAAATCGAAAACTGGGAAAAAATGAAGGCATCCTTGATGGCACAGTTTGGTCTTGGAAACCAAGCGTGGATCACAAGAAATCAGTTGTTGGATCTTAAGCACACTGGTAAGATCCAAGCCTACATCAAGGAGTTCACAGGGCTCATGTTGGAGATCAAGGACATGTCAGAAGAAGACAAACTTTTCTACTTCAGGAATGGTTTGTAGCCATGGGTGCAAAGTTAGATGTGAAGCCAAAATGTGAAAACTCTTGCAACAACAATCACTATAGCAGGAAAATTGTTGGAATTCAGGGGTGAACCCAAGACATGTCCTAGAAATAGTGAGGATTATCAAGGTGAGAAGCAGTAGCAAGGGAAGGGGAAAAGGAATGACAAAGGAAATATGAAGACATCCAAGGGTAGTGAGGATAATGCCAAGAAAACAGACACAACAAAAGAGAATAAGCCAATTTCATGTTGGATTTGTGCCAAGGAATACTATGTGAAGAATTGTCCCTTGAAACAAAAGTTGAATGTTTTGGAGAAGGAAAAAAACCCATATGTTGGGGTCTTGCATATCTTGAATGCTATCATAGAAGGTGAATCCACAGAGAACCAAGAGCAAGATGAGACAAATATTTTCTATGTGTAGCATGAACTCAACAGGAAGTCAGTAATAGACATGGTGGATAGTGGGGTCACTGATAATTTCTTAAGGGAAGATATGGTGCAAAGGCTTGGGTTGCAACCTGAACCAACACAGACAAACTTCAATACAGTCAACGAAAGTGTAGAGATGGTCATTGGTGTAGCCAAGGATATCTCGTTGAATCTTGGTGACCGGTGTGGAAGGATGAGTTCACCATTATTCCTATGGATGATTTTGAAGTTGTGTTGGGAAATAAGTTCACGAGGAAGGAAAAGGATACACCTATTCCTCACATAAACAATTTGGCCATTTTCTCAGGACAAGCTACATGTTTGATTATGTCCATAAGGAGGAAGGAATGGGACATGCATATGTCCTTCTTGTGGATGGTTGTTGTGGACAACCAAAGTAGACAACCTTGTGACGGTGAACTTGGACAATGTGGGGTGATGGTTGGATAGCCTAATGTAGAGTACAAAAAGAGACTTGTGTTGATGGAACAAAGGCTTGTCGATGTTGAAGACACAGTTGGGGATTTGGATAAGACAATGGATGGCTTGGCATATTTTTGTTTGAAGCATGATGAATCGCAACGAATATTGGAGAAAGTTGCTGAGTTGAGGACACTAGAGCAATTCGTTGAACAAGAGAAATGACCATCCGTGGACTAAGAGGACGTGAGGGAGACACAACAACTTCGGCATGATGAATGGTCATATGACCCTAAGTTAGAATGACTCATGGAGGGGTATGAAGGAAGAATTAGTGCAAGTGTACCATTGTT
Source organism: Picea engelmannii (assembly GCA_009831015.1). NCBI lineage: Eukaryota > Viridiplantae > Streptophyta > Pinopsida > Pinales > Pinaceae > Picea > Picea engelmannii. Next base: position 219,825 of record ML784309.1, read on the forward strand.
TATGTATATAACGTAGAAGTACGATGACTCTCCATCAATTGCATCAAGGTATATTAGAGATGAGGGAGATGGCCCAACCAACCATCCTCCTTCACCTTCAAACTAAACAGTAGCACATTGGCTCATTGTCTCAGTGGGAGGTAGGAGGCCTTTGGTGTGCCTTGTTTAACTGTGTTGGGGCCATAGTGGGGTGACTTGATGGATTGGAGAAAATGAGGAGTTACGAATGTGACAAGTTTGCAGACATAAAAGGGTGTTTGAACATGAAAATGTGAGTTCTTGAGGCAAAGGCACGATGATTGGACTGGCTACCCAATAATTTGAATTCACAAGGGGATCCAATGCACAGAAGCATGAGTAGATAGACCAAACTATGGAAGAAGCAGTAAGTCAGTAGGATGTGACACTTTGTAGACTCATGTAACTTCTTACGGGGAGTTTTCCTTTACAACAATAATTGTTGAGTGATGAAGAGATCCGAAGATGGGGCAGACACACCATGGAGATCGATAGATGTTGTGGGGGATGACAAAAACTTGGAGTGGGGGAGGATGCAAGGTCTCCCGCGACACCCACTGAGTGCACATGCTCTTCAGGAAAACTTGGAGACGAGTTGGGAAGAGAACACAAGGGGCATGCGACCAGTTGGGTGAATGAAGACATGAAGGCCTAGGAAGGAGCACCTTAAGCATACGATGGTGACATGCGACACCAAAGGGGCACACACCTCACTTTCCTTAGGACGGATGCTTGTGACTTGGGTTGTGTTTGGGCAAAGATAGGGTGACTTAGGTGCATGCCCAAGGAGCATACCCACCTACCCTTGGCAACATGGGTACATTGGAGAGATCAAATGACCCCATCGACACACCCACAAAGCGCCACGTCGGTCGTTTCAAAGAAACACACAATGCAAGGGCGCACCAAAGAGGTTGGGGCATGTCAATCCCAAGGGACACAAAGGGTTGATGAGTGCACGGATTCATGGGTGCATCGGTTCGTGAAGGGACATGTCGGTTCGTTGGGGTGCATTGGTTTGTAAAGGGGCATGACACACCCAAAGAATGTGACAATCTACAAAAGTGACGTTTGAAGTCCATATAAGAGCACAAGGGTGCATGACCAAGGAGGGAGGAAAGACAAAGAAGACACAGAGAGTAAGTCAAGCGACTGAGGCAAGGTATAACAGAACACAGAGTTGTGAAGACATGGAAGACACGTAGTCAAGAGTGGGGCAAATAAGGAAAGTTTGGGGAAGTCTAAACACAAGTCTGTGTGAGGCATGCTATGAGACAAAACAAAAGTATGTGTTAGCTTGGTGAAGTCCGTCACAAAGAAGAGATAGTGAGTCTACAGAAGGACACACTTTTAGGGCAAACTGCAAGGGTTGCGAAAGTTGTTGCGATGGAGAGTCTTGGTGTGACAAATCTATGTATGAGTGTCTTGGTGAGGCGAGGTGGGTCGTGCGACTCTTCCCATATTGTAAACCGAGCCGGTAGGGCTCATATTGAACTGTTTCACAATAATAAGACTTAGTTGGGTGTTAAGCTCATCTTGTGTCGCCCGCACTATATCTATGTGTCTCTTGTTTGTTTCACAAGTGTTCTCTTGTTTCGCATGTTCATGGTTGTATATACTTAAATGACTAAGTGTTAAGCTATTAACAACACTATCTAAGAATACAAGTGAGTTGCACAGAGTTGGAGTGTGACTCACTTGTAGCCTAGAACGAAGCATGGGTATGCTCTAAGTGAAGAGATGTAGTCCGAAAAAGATATTATTGGTGTTGCCAAGCCACCAAGTGAAAACAATCGTGGTTTCACATGCCGTGCAATCACAAGATCTAAGAAGGCGTCCTATGAGATGTGACAATATATTATTTACTAACCAAAGCTATACATGAAAGAAAAACTTCCTCGTTTTACCATTACTCAATTATTTTCAATAAATTTACATGTAAAAATTAATATTTCATATATTTACATAAAACTCAAACGAAAATAGCTCAAGAATTTAACGTTCACGTGGTTGCTTAAGGCTCGCCATATTCAACTACCTAATATGTTTGTTAAGACTATTCAACTATTGAATATGATTAACTGGAAATTCGCGGTGTGGGTGATTAGGCTCGTCCTATACAAGTATGAATATGGTTGTAGAATGCTATTATAAATGGATTTTTTTTCCCACAGTGTGTGTTGGATTTTCTCCTCGCTTGTCGCTGTTTCGCTTAAGCCTGACTAACATGGCGGGCGTGTCCTTGCCTCATCGAAAACAAAAATTAAATTGTGTGGTCGACTTTCTCCTTACGATTGTTGACATCAGTGTGTTTTGATTGTTTCCATAGTATATAATAATGGTGTGTTCAGAATATTCTCTCAATATGAATATGGTTGTAGAATGTTAGTATGTTTGAGATTTTTTCTGAAAGTGTGTGGTGCTCTTTCTTCTCGTTTGTCGCTGTATGAAGAACACAGCGGGCGTGTCCTTGCTTTAACGAAATCCGACAAAAAATGATTGTGTGGTCGACTTTCTCATTCTGCCCAGAACATAGTTATCAAGTTTGTCATTCTGCCCAGAGCATAGTTATCAATTTTGAATTTGAATTTGATACGATATGAGTTTGAGTTTGAATTTGATATTAGAAAAAAGATTGTGTGGTAGATTTTTTCATTATGTTCGAAGTATAGTTATGAGTTTGAATTTGATACGTTTTGTTTAGAATATATGAGTTTGAATTTGATAACATAGTTGTGAGTTTGAATTTGAATTTGATCAAATATGGGAAATAAATTTAAAAATAAAATGAAATTTAATTGGACAAAAAAATTAGGAGGAAAATAGATGTCCTAGATTAAATGTTTTAGGAAATGATGATTTTTTTAAGAGACATTTACTCAAAATTCAATAAAAAATTGTTGAATTAATAAATTTAAGTGATTATTTAACTAAATTCCAACTAAAAAACCATTTCGTATAACAGCTAACCAACCCCAACCCTAGATAAATTGGTTGGTTATGCAAACTCTTCTTCTTCAAGTAAATAGTTTTTCAATAATGATTTATTTTCCAACAGCTAATTAATGGCTGGTTGGTGTCTACTACCAATCACAACGATATTTACTGTTGGACCAGCAGGGAACCAATATCCATCCACGGATCGCGCTCGAAACGAATCGAATCAAACCAAATAATTGGCCCATCCAATCGAATTTTCGAATTGTTTAGGCCAATCGGCCGAATTCGGTAACTATGGTGACTGTTCGGCCGAATTCGGTAACTATGGCGACTCTTCAGTATAAGTTGAATACAGCGCCCGGCCAAGCACCCAATGGGTGTGATTTGTGAGGGCTAACGCAGATTGAGATGGGATGAGTGAAGCACCCGCGTCCAAAATCAAGTTGGTTCCACTGAATCCGTCTAAGACAAAAGCGGCAGACAAAACTGGTATGGCCTTCTTCTCCCTTGCAATACCAGTTTTTCCTGCCGCTTTTGTCTTGGACGGATTCAATGGAACCAACTTGATTTTGGACGCGGGTGATTCACTCATCCCCTCTCAATCTGCGTTAGCCCTCACAAATCACACCCATTGGGTGCTTTGGCCGGGCGCTGTATTCAACTCCCGTGCAGATGAAAAACAACGACACGCTTTCCTCCTTCAGCACTACCTTCGCTTTCAGCATGGTGCATCCCCCTTCTGACTCAGGCGGCCACGGACTGACTTTCATCGTCACACCCTACACAACTCTCATGGGCGGTCTGTCATCCGAGTATCTGGGCTTGCTTAACATTACTAGCAACGGGCAACCATACAACCACTTGCTCGCAGTGGAGTTCGATACGGCCCAGAGTGTGGAAATGGATGACCCCAGCGGCAACCACGTAGGTTTGGACATTAACAACCTCATCTCAGTGACGACCAAGAATGCCGGCTATTGGAATGAGGAGGATTTCCATGGAATCAGCCTCAAAAGCGGATCGATTACGACCATCTGCAAAGCCAGATCAACGTTACCATAACGTTGGCCGGCTTGCCGAGACCACAGACACCGCTCATTTCCCCGAAAATCAATCTGCAGAGCGTTCTGCAAGAGAAGATGTTCGTCGGCTTTTCAGCGGCTACGGAGAATTTCATTCAAGACCATTACGTTCTCGCGTGGAGCTTCACCACAGAAGGCACGGCGCGCCCCCTCGATATCTCGCGTCTCCCTTCGTTTGCTAAAATGTATTCCAAGCGTCCCAGTCAGGGAAGGATAGCGGGAGTTACAGTGGCAACTCTGGTTCTGTTCTCGGGGTGGTTGCGGCCGTGTTTTTCATAAGAGCACAGTACAGAGAAACAATCGAAGAATGGGAACATGAGTTCTGGCCCCATAGATTCAGTTACAGGGAGCTCAACATCGCCACGAACGGATTCCGGGATGAAAACGTTTTGGGCCAGGGGGGTTTCGGCAGAGTTTACAGGGGCGTTCTCCCCGGAAGCAGCCAGGAAGTCGCGGTGAAATCTATAACGAAGGAGTTGAAGGAGAGAATGAAGGGGTTCATTGCAGAGATCTCGACCATGGGGCGCGTGCAGCACAGGAACTTGGTTCCTCTCCGCGGGTGGTGCAGGATGCAGAAGCAGCTATTCATCGTTTACGACTACATGCCCAACAGCAGCCTGGATAAACTCATATTCGGGAACCCGACGACCATCCTGCCATGGCCTTGGCGATACGCGATCTTGAAGGGCGTGGCGGCGGGACTGGTATATCTGCACGAGGGATGGGAGAAGAGGGTCATCCACAGAGACATCAAGTCGAGCAACGTGCTGCTGGATTCGGAGCTCAACGGGCGGCTAGGGGACTTCGGCCTCGCCCGGTTGTATGAACACAGCGAGAATCCTGGAACGACTCAGTTGATGGGTACATAGCGTCGGAGCTTACATAGACGGCAAAGGCCACTCCGGGCTCGGATGTGTTCAGCTTTGGCGTTTTGCTGTTGGAAGTGGCGTGCGGGAGGAAGCCCTTACTGGTCATGCAATGGCTCTTCCATTGAATCCAACCCATCCTCGCTGCATTTATTACCTCGGTGGAACCCATTCCACATTGTCTCACCATAGTTTCACGAGATGGTGCACCAACCATGCGGGCCAACATTGCCACCGCTTTGAGCTAATGGTACTTTGGTCAATTATTAATCTACAGGTAACCGTCGACTTAATAGTTCAGTTAATACTCGTACTCATATTTGCTAAAGAAGCGGAGCTTGACTTATGATATATCGCTCAAAAATCTCTCGGAGAACAGTAATTGGTAAAACCATGGTTTTAGCAATACGACTTCAGTGTAGTAAACGAATTTGGTGATTTGCGTAGTGATTCATCTCAAGAGAAAAAATGTGGAAGTAGCGATTTTGTTGGTTGAAATTGGTATAAGTCATTTTGTTATGAAAGTAATTTAATTCATCTCAAGAAATCGATAATATGAAAGTAATTTGCTATTTTGACGATTGAAGTAGGATTCATGCCATTGATTTCGAAAGAGTTTATAAAAAATTGTGATGTAAGTCATGTATATATTTTTATTTTTACATTGATAGGTGTACACCTATTGATAATGGTCAATGGTCAATGAGATTTTAATTATAAAGGTGATTTTAGTGGACAAGATTTTATATGCTGAATATTTTTATTGGTCATAATAAATGAAGGGATGTGATTTCAACCATTAACTTCTTTACATGAAGGGATTTGAACCTGTGACCTCTTAAGAGGAAACACATATTCTTAACCATTAGGCCGAGGAAACACATATTCTTAACCATTAGGCCCACTCAAGCTGTATACGTGTATGTGGAAAATTTAAATACATATCCCAGTAATTTGGTCATTTAAATTCTCACCGGGTTATTTCCAGAACATTAAGGAAGAGTCGGACCCGACGATCGAAACCCAACTGAAAAGAAAGTGCGTTGCGATCTATCCCAGCCATTGTGAGCGGAATTTACCTCTATGTTTCTTCCATCTTGGGGAGGTCAGATATCTAGGTTAGGAATCCAGTGAGAAACAAAATATAGGCTTGCTTTTATCGTGGCTTATCAAACACAAAGCCAGGTATTTATTATAGAAGATGTTAACCTAGTATTGCAATTTTATTTTGTGGTAAATATTCTGATTGTTTGGATCATTCTCGTAAATCCATTACATTTGTTTAAGGTTTTAAATATTTTTAAAAGGAATTAGGTTTCATTAGGTTTTAAATTCTCCAGCGTGTATGGTTAGTTGCTTTGATGAATAGCTTCGCATGCATTGCTGTAATGGTGTTATGAATAGGGGATAAGATTAAACTAGACCCTAACCCTACATCTAATGTAAAACCCTATCTTCTTATGTTTATTACAGTGTGAGTAGAAAAATCACAATAAAATATGGATATTGTATGGATTTTTGAATTAGGAGCAGAGATTCTAAATCGTCTTGGGAGTGGATGGTTGGTTGCTTTTATGAAAAGCTTCGTAATGGTGTTTTGCTCATGGTCAATTGAGTCCCATCCGAGGGCATTGTCAATAGTGCAAGCAACTTGATTATTGATATATTTTATTATTTTTAAAATTATTGTTTTAAAATTATTATATTTAGAGTATTGATATCTTAGTAACTCTAACAATTAAGAAGATCAAGATTTGTATCAATGGTAATTATTTCGATGTGTTTTTGGTTTTAGTGTTTCAGAAAACTTATTTGACCCTTCACAAAATTGGAAGATTGGTGGTTATGGTTGTTTTTGTCCTATACACTAATCTTTAAGGAGAAGATTAAACTAAACCTTACTATATTTCTATATTTAATGTGGAAACCTATGAGCCTATATGGTTGTGCTAGTTTAAAATCTTTTGAATTTATCAAGAATAGTCATTATTGGCTGCTATTTATGGATGTATGTAGATTGAATCATCACCTTCAGACTATGGATGTATGTAGACTGAATCATCACCCATTAACATATCATGAGAGATCATCATTACCTTGCACTCACCCATAAGTTATCATCATTCTAACTAACTCATATGCCTTGCATTTTACATTTTTTTTTATTCCAAATAATCATTAATAGAAACTAATCACACACCATCCATAATTTGATTACTTTTGTGCCATTTCAATATGATGTCATTTCATCATTTTCAAATGTTCATTATATATAATGGTTTTATTCACTTATTTATATTTCATATTTATATCTAGAAACATTGCAGAATCATTATTATATATTGTGTTTCTGAAAATAAAATGCATTGAATCTTTGAGTCTTGTGTGTCTGAAAATAAAATGCATTGAATCTTTGAGTCTTAACAATGACGTCAAAGTAATTATCTTATAAGTTATGAATATTGGTTGATAAAATACTAATCTTATAAGTTGTAAAGATAAGTTGATAAAATTTATGCAAGCTTGAAGCTTTGCTTTCTTTCATCAATATGTTGATAAAATTTATGTGAGCTTGTAACATGGAATAAATAGCAATGATGTCTTACCCGCGAGGGAGCTTCGATGTCCCCACATTATTTGAAAACTACACTCATGTTTGGCCAAGGTTGAAAACTGCATCAATATGTTTTTGGCAAAGGTGGGTGATCAATAGAGTTGTTGTGATAGTAGAAATATGGTTGTATTCCATAAAATTGGAAGCTTACGAGGTGTGGAGGTCACAAATGTCAAATCAAAACATTTCATATTGAAAAAATGCTTTGAATTGTTGTGTTTAACGTTTGATCATATTTTTATTTTACCATGCAAATATGTAGATTCTACATGCAACTTTTTATTTCACTAAAAATATGTAGATTCTACATGCAAACATTATTCTTAATGGTATGATATAATAGCTATCATTTCAGGAGGATCATCTAAAATAGGAAATTGACAACCAGGCTTGATAGGAAGAAACCTTATGGAGGTATAAATCTAGGATAAGATGGTTAAAAGAGGGTAATAGAAATTCTAAGTTCTTTCACAATTCACTGCTAAATAGGGGAAATCATAATAGGGAATATATTCTTAAAGCAACTTCATGTCAAAAATTAGAAAAGCATGAGAAAGTGGTTGGAGAATTAGAGCACTTCAATGGAATAATAACAGAGCCTCAACTCGACAGAAAGGATTCCATCAACTTATTTTTTGTCGTAATCCTTCCCCTGTTATCGCCCAAGAAGAACAACAACCTCACTAGCCCCATCTCCCTAAATGAAATAATGACTATTATCCATTCCATGGCCACTGGGAAATCCCCTAGAATGGAAGGATTTATAATGGACTTCTCCCAAGATTGTTGGTTTATTGTCGGTGAAGAGGTATGGCAGGTAGTCAAGGAATTGTGCATCTTAGGTAATATATTGCAATCCTTCAATTTAAATTTATCACTCTTATTCATAAATAAACAAACCCACGATATGTTGAAAAATTCAGACCTATTTCCCTGTGCAATGCCATTTACAAAATTATTACCAAAACCATTGCTAATAGGCTCAATCCCATTCTTCACAAAATTATCTCACCTAAACAAAGTAGCGATTTGGAAGGTTATCGAATTTTGGATGGAATCATCACTTCCCATTAAGATATACATTAACTAAAAGCTACCAAGCCCCCCAATATGCTTTTGAAATTGGATATGTCCAAGGATTATGATAGGCTAAACTAGAAATTCCTTGAGAAACTTCTCTCTTCCTTTGGATTTTGTCTGGAATGGTGTTACAACAAAATTTTCCTCACTCCATGCAACTTGCCTGGATTTCCTTCCATTTCCCTATGCATACTTGATGTTCCCTTTTTGTACCTTCTAGAGCCAAAAAAGAATATTTTTCCACATATACACGCCCTATCAATTATACAACAAACATATACACAGGTTGCTCCACTACAACCCCCATACATCGGGTTTGGTGCTCAAAATTAAAAATGATGTCGGGTTTCCATGTGATGTCACGAGATCCATGATCCTTGACCTTCCATATACTAGAAACGCTCAGACTTGGCCCTTTAGTTCCATTTGAAGGCTACAAATCGATCCATATCCAAGCCTTGAGGGATTGAACAATTCAACTTTGAGAGTAAAGACACTTTGGAGAAATTTCACTTCCTTGATGGATTGAACAATTCAGTCTCAAACAAATCAGACTAGTAGCCCAATCATCGAAATAGGCCAATATGAACATATTACATCAAGCAAGAAGTTGATAAACTGGGAAACTGGACAAAGAAATGTTGCAAGAAATGGCATCAACATTACAAGGCCGCATAATAGCTTTCCGTTAAATCAAAGTTGATCCAGGAAAACAAATGAAAAGAATGCTCTGGGACATTACATCCACCTATAAAAAATAGATCAGTGTTGGCGGAGCTAAGCCATGAAATCCAAGTTTAAACCCATGCCATTCTAGCCATGTAATCAAAGTTTTGTTCACATGGGATAAATGTTTCCCTGCTAAAGGAATTAGATAACAGAAAACTTCAGTCTAATAGCCAAGAAGATAACGTTCTTTCCAGAGAAAGAAAATATGGGATATGAATATGCCCATACAGAGGGACCGGAATGGGGGACATTTCTCAGAGCTTGTCAAGCGATTTCATGTTCACTCTCTGTGTCAGAGGGGTGTTATCCCCACTGTTTCTAACCAAAACTTTCTTCTCGCAACTTCCTACAAGAACCCTGCTATATCCATATTCAATCTAATTTTGAGTTGCTAAGACTCCTTGGACCATCAGCTAGGATCAAGAACAAAATCTTAGCAAAAGATAAGCGACCCTCCCAAGATCACGCAATGGAAAGAAAGGAATAGTTGCAACATAAGTAGGGATAATACCAGCCTTGCGAAAATATTTGGGGAAACCGTTCCCCTGAAGTTAACGTATTTTATGAGATCTGCTAAGGGTTTAATATGTTTTGGGGTGCCCCAGAGATGCGATGACTGCATCAAAAAATTATTGTACAACATAGTCGACTTTAATATATTGTGTGGTTGAACGAGTCATGATGTTGTTGTTAGAATATAGAATATTGTGCTCATTTTACCATTGACGATACCCTCGTCACCAGACCACTGGCCGAAGCCACCCTTCGAGCACCTTGACCTTGATTGAGAAGAGAATCCTGGTAGCAATCAATAGCCAAGAGAGGCTTATGCACCAAGCAAGAAAATAGAAACTAAGCTGAACAGATGATCCCACCCATAAGTTAGCGCACCACTTTCCAGCTTTTCCCATAAACTTGTGCAACAAACTACTGTTGCCTGCGCAGATTTAGCTCTCACTACAACTGCTGAGATGTGAAATAATGAAACTGGCACCCTATATTTATAGTGAACTGGCCAGGCTAACTGGGGCCGACTTCTCCTTCTGGGTATCAATAAATTCAATTTAGATGTATTTGTTCAGCCGACAACTTGTCTAGGGTTTCCTTCAATTCTTTGCTTCCTTTTGGAGGATTCTAGTCTCATCATAGGTCACAATAGAGGTTCATACCTCCCAAAGATACCATAATATTAACACTCCCTCCTAGCTAGGGAGGTATGGTCTTGAGCACAACAGACCATTCAACTGGCAGCACTACTAGCACCTGTCATTATTATCCGACTGGATAATCTCCTATGACAACTGGTACAATATCAATTAATAGAACACACATGTGTCTATTCTGGTAGTACGCAACTACTCAAACTTTGAAACATAATCACAAACAATAGCATATCTACTGTAATTTATTCTTCATAACAAACATCTGATAGCAACCTGCATAGAAACAATGTTATGATAAAAACTGAATCATCTGGGCCAATATTTCACTCACATCTGTGAGATCTGAAAGAATGTCTGCCCTCAGTATAGAATATCAATAATGGGCTATCTTCCCCATTCTTCTCAAACAAGGAAGAAGGATTATTTCTAATTTCTGAGCCTGGACCATTTCTCACCCTATGCCATTCTTCATACACTAATTAAAGTGCACCCTGGATAGAATGTATAAACCCTAAGAAATGTTTGGACCATTCCTTACCTTGGGCCATTCCTCCGACACTAAACAAAGTGTAACCTAGAGAGAATGAGTTTTCCCTAAGGAATGACTGTCCCTGATTGTTTAGCCTAGACTATTCCCCACCCTGGGCCATTCCTCCGACACTAAACAAAGTGTAACATGGAGAGAATGAGTCTGCCCTCGAGGAATAACTGTCCATACCATTCCCCACCATTGGCCATTCCTCCGACACTAAAAAAAGTGTACCCTGGAGAGAATGTATAAAGCTCGAGGAATGTCTGTCCTGCATCAACCTCCAAAACGGACCATTCTTCGAAACTGCTCACAATTGTGAACTTCGAAGGAATGAATGCCCAGTGAAGTGGACCATTCTACTTGAACATGACTCAGAGTGACTGCCAAGAAGAATGACGATCCTAGACCACTCCCCATGTTAACCACAATGGGAATTCATTGTCTATGATACATCAACAATCAGTCTGCCTCCCATGTTAACTACAATGGGAAGTCACTGTCCATCAGAAATCTCAATCCACTTTCCGAAAAGGAAAGCATCTGTCCAATCTGGACTAATTTTCAATTATAAAGATACATAATATTTTCAGTGCTCCCTCCTAACTGGAGAGTTATTTAAATCATAAAATAAATGTTTTTCAAGAATATTTTTTTGTACCTTCTCTAGCTTGGAGAATCTTCTCTTTCAGCTAAGGGAGTTATTTCCACGATCCCCATCTTCTCTCGGAAATATGCAAACTTGATTATGGATAGAGGTTTTGTCAGGATATTTGATGTCTGCTCATCAGTCGGGATATACTCGAGCTTTACCTCTCCTTCTTGGACTTTATCTCGAATAAAGTAGTATTTGATCTCAATGTGATTTGACCTTTCATGAAACACTAGATGTTGGGATAATATTATGCAACTCTGATTATCACAATATATTATGGTCGATTCTGGAGTTTGATCAAATAAATAGGATATTAACTTCCTTAGCCATACTGCTTTTGTGCATGCTTCACAAGCTGCCATATACTCTACTTCTACTGTACTGAGTGCGACATACTTCTGTTTCCTGCTACCACAACATATCATGGCGGAGCCCAAGCTGAAACACATACCTAAAGTACTCTTTCTGTTTTCTGCACTTCCTGCCCAATCAGAGTCTGTGAATCCATGAAGTTGGATATCACTCGATGCAGTATATCTCAACCCATAGTTTATTGTCCCACGAATATATCTTAGGACATGCTTTGCAGCTATCCAATGTTCTTGTCTAGGTTCCACCTAGAACTGACTTAATGTATTTACAACAAAGAAAATATCTGGTCGAGTATTTACCAAGTACATCAATGATCCAATTAGCTGTCGATATAGAGATGGATCTACTGGATCGGAATCTGGGACTTTCACTTTTCTTATATCTGCATTCA
>ML784309.1:232313-266629 GCA_009831015.1 Picea engelmannii
TATTGCGTACTTTCCTTGTCCAAGGAATACTTCACCACACTTCTGCCATACTTCTAGTCCCAAGTAATAGTGCATGAGACCTAGATCTTTCATATAAAATTCAGAGGCTAAATCCTTCTTGCACTGTATGATTAGAGATTCTTCACCTGTTATGAATAGATCATCAACATATAATAGTAGAATCACAGGTGTGTTGTCCACGACTTTGTAATAAAGTTTTGGATCTACATGACTCTTGGAGAAACCAAGTCTTGTTAGATATATGTCCATTCTGGCGTACCAAGCCCTTGGAGCTTTCTTGAGTCCATATAGAGCCTTCTTCAATCTGCAAACGTGAGTGTCTCTGGAATGTACCTTGAATCCTTGAGGTTGTTCAATATATACTTCTTCTTCAATAGCTTTGTTGAGAAAGGTTGTCTTTACATCCATCTGGTGTAGATTCCATCCCATGGAAGCGACAAGGGATATGATATCTCTGATGGAGGTATACCTTGCCACTGGAGCAAAGGTTTCGTCATAGTCTTCTCCCTCCTTCTGGGAGAACCCTCTGGCCACGAATCTTGCCTTATATTTATCCACGCTTCCGTCTGCTGCATGTTTGATCTTGTATACCCACTTTGAGGTTACCACTGATTTCTCTTGAGGTATGGGTACAATTTTCGATACTTCATTTTTCATAATGGACTAATGTTCTTCTGCCATAGCTTCTTTCCATTGTCCCCTTTTAACTGCTTCTTTGAATGTAGTAGGTTCTTCATCTAGAAGTTTTGTCATGTATGGTGCATAACTTGAGAATCTTTTTGGTCTTTTGCTCTTCCTAGATGTTCCTTCTGGAACCTTGATTCTTTCTGTGTCCTGTAATGTGGCTTCAAGCCAAGATGGTTGTTTCTTGTTCTTTGGTATATTATCTAGATCAATGTTCTCACATGGCTCCATAGGATGATCAGGTTGATCCTTTTCGTTATTTTCTCTTTCTGTGTTTTCTTCATTTGGTTCTTCGATTTCTTCTTCTTCTATAGTTTCTTCAATAGATTTTCTGAAGGCCATCTTTTCATTGAATGTTACATCTATGCTTACTTCTATCTTGTGTTGTTCTGGAATATATATTCTGTAGGCTTTGGATGAATCACTATATCCCATGAATATCCCCTTCTTTCCTGAGGGTTCTAGTTTATTTCATTTATCTTTGGGAATATGAGAGTAAACTTGACATCCAAATATTCTTAAGTTTTCTACGTTATGTTTCTTACGTGAGACTGCTTCTTCTGGTGTCATGTCCTTCAATATGCAATGAGGGATTCTGTTTGTACGTATATTGCCATCATTCCTGCTTCTCCCCATAGAAACATGGATAGATCTTGATCATTCAATAGGGCTTTTACTGTTTCTTTGATAGATCTGTTCTTTCTTTCTGCTACACTGTTTTGTTGAGGATTATGAGGAACAGTCAGCTCCCTCCTAATCCCTGCTAATTTGCAGAATGAAACAAACTCCTTCGAGGTGTATTCTCCTCCATTATCTGTTCTTAATGTCTTGATCTTCTTGTTCGTAAGGTTTTCTATTTCTGCCTTGAATTCTTGGAACTTGTTGAATACTTCATCTTTTGACTTCAGTGGGTATAGCCATGTCTTTCTTGAATAATCATCTATGAAGGTTACATAGTAGAGAGATCCTCCTAAAGATCTGACTGGCATTTGACCACAAACATCTGAGTGTATTAGATCTAGGGTTTCCTTAGATCTGTTGTTGCTGCTTGGGAATGGTTTCTTGATATTCTTCCCAAGGGCACATCTCTTGCAAATTCCTTTGTGTGTAGACTTCAATTCTGGTATCCCTTCAACCATGTTTCTGAGGAAAGGTAATGCTTGATAATTGATATGAGTGTACCTTCTATGCCAAAGCTCTTTAGGGTTGACTTCGTCATGTACTATAGCTTCTTCATTTCATTCTAGTAGTCTATACAGATTCCCTTCATGTCTTCCAATAACCCTAGCATCTTCTATGCTGGAATATTTATGCCATGATAACACTTTTTCATCTATGAAGGCTATTATGTTTCCTTTGTATTCTAAACATGATATTGCTACACGATTCTTTTCTAAACCAGGTACATATAAAACATTTCTTAAGTGAACATGATTACCTGATTCCAACTTAACAGAGGCTTGTCCAAATCCTTCGACAAGGTAGGTGCTATTGTCTCCAAGCTCGAATTTGTATGATGTCTTTCTCTCATTTAGATTTGAGAGTCTAGATTGATCTCCCGTCATGTGCCTGGAATCTCTGCTTTCGATTATCCACATATCATCTTCAATAATCCCGGTAAGTGCTAAGTAGTGTAAGAGACTGATTGTTTCACACATGTCTTTGGTTGATTCGTAACTGGTCATGCCTTGATCCAAAACTTCAACTTTGTCATTTCTATCTTCTGAGAAAGTCAATAGGTGTGCTGAGTTAGGGTGCATCTGAATATCTTCTCCTTGAGCAAGATGCTTCATCACAAGGTGTTGGATCTGAGAATTAGGGTTTTTGCAACTACTATTGCTAGTAACCCTAGCTGTAGTGCTTTGGAAGCTGCTCCTGCTAGTAACCCTAGCGATAGTTCCTCAATGAGCTCAATATCTAGCGGCTATGTTTCCTTCCAACGTTTTAGGCTGACTGAAGGGGTGTGGGCCCATAACCTGTTAGAATATAGAATATTGTGCTCGTTTTACCATTGACGATACCCTCGTCACCCAACCACTGGCCGAAACCACCCTCCGAGCACCTTGACCTTGACTGAAAAGAGAATCCTAGTAGCAATCAATAGTCAGGAGAGGCTAATGCACCAAGCAAGAAAATAGAAGCTAATCTGAACAAATGATCCCACCCAGAAGCTAGCGCACCGCTTTCCAGCTTTTCCCAGAAACTTGCGCACCAAACTGTTGCTACCTGCAACTGCCTGCGCAGATTTAGCTCTCACTGCAACTACTGAGATGTGAAATAATAAAACTGGCACCCTGTATTTATAGTGAACTGGCTAGGCTAACTGGGGCCGAATTCTCCTTCTAGGTATCAATAAATTCAATTTAGATGTATTTGTTCAGCTGACAGCTTGTCTAGGGTTTCCTTCAATTCTTTGCTTCCTTTAGGAGGATTCTAGTATCGTCATAGGTCACAATAGAGGTTCATACCTCCCGAAGCTACCATAATATTAACAGTTGTTGGAGCTTAATATTTTCAAAATCTCTCCACATTATTGCAATGCACCTAGCTACTCTGTAGGGAACGCATCTTCGCATTGATTAAAAAATGGACTATGTAGTACGAATACAACAATGCCATGAATAGATGATATAATATTTGGCAGGATGTAAAGTGTTTCCAGGAAACAATGCACAAAATTTATTTGTTAGTAGTATCTAAAAAAAAATGTGTGTTTTGAGAAAACCTGAACAACCATGATCCATTGTCAACCAACAACCCCACCCGACTAGAAAACTTTGCAAGAGCCTTCCACGTGCTATGCATGCAATGAGTATAAGATGAATGGAGATCTACATGTTTCATGCAACCAAGGAACATGTTTACCCTATGGAGTTACCAATTGTGTCAAGCCTTGAGGGATTGAACAATTCAAGTTTGAAGATGACCTGAAATAGTGTGATGTTGACATATAGACTTCCTTCAGACCTTTAGAGACATGGTACCAACATTAACTCAAACATTCATTATATTTTCACAAATATGCGACCTTCTATTCTATAGGCCGTGGATATCCACATTTTCCTTTATTGTATACCACATACATTCATTCCCTTCTTACCTACAACCCATGGATACCTCAAAAGATAGGGTTTTTTGCAACCCCAAGACTTTCTCCTTTGACCTTCCTTTGTTACTTGTTGTGGGCATCCCACAAGAACACCCCCATATTTCTAAATTTTATGGGGCCCCAAAAATATTTTCTCCTTTTTCTTTCTTCACCTATATTTTTCAGTACAATACTTGTATCCTTACTTCTCTAAGATGACCACAACTCAACTCAAATATTTTTCAGGATCGGGTTCATCGAAATCCATTTTTAATGCGTTATTTCAAACTCAAATCTTTGTGCTCCCATCACTCTGCCTCTTACACTAATTTCTTGCATAGAGCCCCAAAGTTCATGCTAACCTGTCAAATGATCACTTACCCAAGTGGAATCCTAAGATTGGACTATTGACTGCCCGTTTTATTGATTCTCCAATGAGTTGTATTTATTTTTCTCAGAACATAAAGTGTTTCTAAGGTATCGAAGTAATATTAGCTTTGATACCATCCTCATCAGGATACATTTTAAGAATCATCTCATCGCACTTCGAAAAGAAAACTCTAATGATATCTTGACTCTTCTCATGCATGTCCCGCATGTTCTCCTAAGTCGAAAGAATATTCTTCAATACTATTATCTTCCGAGCTCAAACTTTCCATATATTTCAAATCCCTAACAACCAAACCTTGAAATCCTGTAAAGCACATAGTTTAGCGCTCCTTTCTAAGAAAAAAATATTCTATCGATACCTTTCCCTTAGTTTTTTGTTCCACACTCATCCTGATTTACCCCAATGCCAATACCCTGACGGGTCCTACCTCTGCCCATATTACTATTCATTGGTTGATGTGTCATGCCCGCACATTGGCCCACATGTAAGGGAATATACATTCGATACCTTTCTCTTCGGAATTCAAAAAAAACAGGATCTTTCATACTCTGAAATCTCGACCCCGATAATAGTCTTATTTGAGGACATGATTCAGTGCTTCCTTCGATGTTTTAATCAATGCACCTATCCTACTTAATAATCTTTAATTATGGAAATGATGTGCATTAATGGGAAAATTTAATATCATATTTGAAAATATCCTCGTACACACTTGAGTTATGGCATACCCATGCTAGTTGGATGTGCATTACGAGTTATAAAAATACCCTTTCAAAACACAACTTGCACCGTAATTTTTCAAAAATTAGTCCATGAACTTTGATTTTCATCTAGACTCCCTCGCTCACTGAGTTTTCCTTCTCTATTACTTCAACTGCTTGTTTACCGGTAACCTTGTCTTTTTTATTGCTTAACCAGTTTTTCATTTTTACAGTTAATGTGCTATACGTAAGACATGATGATATTTGTTTTAACATGTTATTGTAGGTTAATCTGTTTTTTCATCATGGTGATCCAGAATCCCAAAATACCTAGGAGTTTCATTTACTTCCAGGGTCCCGCAGGTCCCGAATCATCATCCTGACTAGTCGAAACTCTGGTGATTGACATAATTCCTCATACTAGTGAGGACCATTTCCATGACTTTGAAGAGATCTACAGGATTTTTGAATCCGCAGAGTTTCCTAAAGACAACGAAGTCTTAGAGGTGTACTAGAATATCCTAAAAAGTGGAATGCACCAAGTAGCTTACATGCCACAATTATTCCCATACAACGAGGCAACACAGTGGTGCCTCAAACAATTTGACACTTCCATGACACTTATCATGAGAAAACAAGGAGCGCGAGTAGATTCTCTCAGACTAGAGGATATTAGCTCCAGGTATCACCTTCCCATTCCTACTTGCTCGCTGAATGAACCTTTCCTAAAAGGGTTTTCCTATGAAAGCAAAGGATCAGAAAAATAGATAAAACACTATTGGGTGGATGAGGATGAGACTCTTAAAAAAGGTAAGAAATTGGTACCCACCCATAGGATTAAAACCCCCTACAAGATACAGGTGGCCATTCTCTATCGATTATATGGATAAGAGAAGAGTATGCACTTCCAAATTGACTAGATACCATTGGTGCACACCGTCGTTAAGACGTGACAAATATTTAATTGGGCAGATATCTTGGACTTTAACATTTTCCTACATGATAAAAATCTCCCAGGTATGCAGAATCCATGGTTTTATATGTCTTTTTACATGATAGACACCATTTGTTCATCAGTTCAATTTCCCCAATTAGTATGGAATTGGAACCGGAGTCAACCCCCCGTTCATGTGTATTTCTCCCAATTGTGGAGTGTAAATTTCAAACAACATTTTTATGAGATTTACAATTTATTCCTCTCCCCTATGGATTCATTCCTTTTCGACTTCCCTAGACACATGATATCCTTTGAGGCTAGAAATGGGATGAAATGGGTGGACGATTGGTGTTTCTATAGGTATTATTCATTCATCAGGGTTCATGGGACCACTGGGACCCCACATGTCCTGCCATATTTCATCCTAGAATGACTACTAATGAGGGAAATAGTATACCAAATAATGGGGTCGGATGTCACCACAAAATTTCAAACCAATAGTAAAAGAATGTGGACAATCTTCCCTCTTCACATTGGAAGTTTTTTCACCTCCATCGTTGAACACGTAAGGAAGGAAGCTAAGACCTTACGGGAGTTAATCCTATGCTCAGTTCAACCTAAAGTCCATGATCCTCATGAGCTAGCTATCAATCACATCAGGTATGTCAGACTCACTCATCCAAATATTCACATTGTGGATTTTGAGGATAAGTTTAAATGAGTACTCTCGTATGATGAGGTCTTGCACCATCTACCCCATGATGCTGCAAAGCGAGAACTTGATCTCAAACAAGAAGAATTAAAGATGACATATTTGGCCCAATTCCAGAAGTTGTGTAAGCAAGAGAATGATACCATCAATGCCAAAGAACATGAGAAGACCAAAAAGGAAGAACAACTTGAGAAGAAAAGGCTCCAGGTGGAGCAAGATTTTGAAAGAAGACAAGCTAAGGAATAGATCAGAATATAACGTGAACACGTGGCACATCATTCCACTCTACATAAGAAGAAATAAGAAGAAGATAAAATTTTAACGGAGGGCAAGGAGGCCAAGAGGATAGTTAATGAAGCACAAACCAAAAAATTGGCTAAAGAGGAAGACGTGAAGCGATTGGTCAAAGGAGTTGAAGCAAAGAGGAAATCTGATGATCTTTCGAAACCGAATATAAACCATGTCTTAGGTAATCCGTCAACACCTACCCTATCCATTGTGAATATACCTCCTCTAGAGTATACCCCCATAAGCTCCATACCAAGGGATTCGTCCCTTTCTTCTCAATCTCTCAATTTCGAAGGATCTGTAGTCGCCATTAGAGACTACTATTTCGACTACAAAACTAGAAGTATCAAGAATATATCAACGAAAATAAAAATTGGAGAGGAATCCAAGTCAAAGTCACATGCACGAAGGATTTTGGACTGGAAGGTAGGCCTTGATCTTGAAGAAAACATAGTTCAAGCGACTTCAACGCTCAACACTTTCGTAGGATTAAATGCCTCCTTTGTTGTGGAGGTAAATAATTCCCTGAACATTGCAAGGACCCAAGTAACAGAGCTCGAAACAGAGTTGAAGGATGTAAAAGACCAATTTGACATAGATGTCCAGGAAGCTAGCAACACAACTAAAAGTCTAAAATAAGGTAAGATCAATGGTTCCCTACAGGAACAAAGATACCACTTGAGTGAAGATTTTGAAAATAGGATGAAAATACTATGGGACACCCACAAGGATGACTTGGAATTAGAAAAACATAAACTTATTTTCGCTCTAGAAAATACTAGCGCCTCGACAGGTACCGCAGAGTCCATCAAATCACAAGCACTAGTTGTCAGCGAAGATCTAGATAAGGTAAAGAACGAGATCCTTGGTCTATTAATCAACATACGAGTAGAGCGGAAAGAAAATTAAATCTGTAGAATACTTTGATTAAGACTCAAGGAACGTATCAGGAAGTTAGTGAGGCTTTTGAGGAGATGGTAAAATGGCAAGACAGGCTACAACCTGCATCTACCTCCCTGGTAGTTTACTCGAAAAGAGAAAGACTTAGGTATCAAATTCTATTTGACACCAACAAACCTCTCTTTGGAAGTGTCTGTTCCACCCAAGGGGTGGTTTCTCACACATGTGCACAACTGTGGAAAAATGCTAATGATCTCGTCGCAGAGGCAGGGATACAACCATTGCAATCTATAGATGAAACAACTTCTATGATCACTAGGGCAGTTGAGGTGGAATATTTAAATAAGGCCAGTCAGAAAAGCAATTAGGATTTGATGCCTTTTGATGAAAAATCAATTGAAGAACATATGTTGTTTCCTACCTGGATTACCCAAAAGATTCAATCCTTTGTAAATGCCATGGTTGAGTGGTTACATCAAGAAGTGGTTACAAAATTATGTAACAGAGAATCAATCTTAGAGAGGTTTCAATCGAGCAAGCTCGAGAGAAGTTTTAGTGATTATTCCACTTGGAAGGAACAACAATACCAACAACAGGAGCATACCACATCATGATTACAAAATCTCTCATTTATTTCCAGTAGTTGATTTTTTTTTCTCTTTCTCATATTGTAATCTGTTCTGGAAAATGAAGAGTCTTTTTTGTGAAACGAATCTAATCTCCCCCTCACACCCCCAGAAACGAGTCAGAGTAAAATTCCAAAGACATGGACGTATTTGAGAGTGAATTCAAAGATACCTCCTATCAAGTCATTGTATATCAACCCCTAAACATGGTTGGATCAAATTCAAACCAAAATACTCACCCTTACCAACCTTGGTTGTTTGTTGATGCAGTTGTTATACCTGGAGTTTAGCATGATATGCCCAGACACCCCAAGACATTACTTCCTAAATTTGACCTTGACAAAAAGGATTTAGTCGAGAACTATATTAAGAAATTATTGTTGGCTATTAGGCTAAAAAGCATTTTCCACGTCGACTTCGACTGTCCTCTGTTTCCTCTTACTTTCAAAGAAGATGAATCTACGTGGTATTTCTCTCTAGAAGAAGCTTCCATTCTGAATTGGAGGACTTTTGAAAACTCTTTCCTCTGAAAATTTGGGGAAAATAAGACACTAGCCACCCGGGTCCTCGAACTATCAAGAGTCAAGATGGATGTCAAGGAATTAGTTACCGATTACAATCAACGACTCCTCACTTCATTAAAGTGAATCCCAAGGGCCTCAAAACCTGCTGAAGATGTAAAAATTTAATTTTATACATATGGTTTACCCATGTCCATGGCCATGTATGTAAAAATTTCTAAAAAGGATACTCTGGAAGAAGCTTTCTAGGAAGCCCTTAAATTTGAGAAAAAAATGTTAAGTTTAAAGAGTAGTTCCAATTCATAACTATCTAAAGATAAAGGTAACATTAAAATATTCACATCTAAGTCCGGTGAAGATAAAAAAAACCTTTGATTCGATGTATATGGAATCTCTTCAAAGAATCATAAAAAATCTATCCAATGACTTAGTTGACCTGAAAAGAGGTAATGGAGAGGGATATTCTAATCATAAAATGTTTTTTAAGTTCCCACTTAAAAAAGATAGTAACAATCCCCCAACAAACAAAGCCTCCCCCTCTTAGATGGAAGGAATCAATATGGAAGATATTGTCCAGACCCATCAAACCTGGGAAACAAAGAATATGGTTGAAAGCACCGATGAGGGAAATGGAGGTTAGGAAAAACAAGAACAACCCCAGGATTTTGACGAGCTAGTTGAGAAACAGTTAAATGGTTTTTGGGACATATATTTGGAGAAGATGAAGAGGAAGATGAAGAAGTACACGTATCGCAAAACATCGTAACCACCAGGTGTGTCAGTAAGATTATTCCAAATAACACCCCCGATATTCCTAATCTTGTTTCTCCCACTACCACTACTCCCAAACAACCTTATCTTTCAACCAATACTAGCCCTAATTTGTCCAAGAATACTTCCCCCAATCCTAAAACAATAGATCAAACAAAGAAATAAAATATTTTTCTTACACCCTTGGCCAAATTGGAATATGAATTTTTAGAAGATCTAAAGAAAACAAAAGCCAAAATTTCTTTGTATGAAATCATGAAAATTCCACAAATCCAAGAAAATTTCATCAGAACACTACAAGGAAAGACTTCTCCTAGCTTTCATGAATCAAACTCGGGAAACAAAAGGGTAATCAAAAAATTAACTTCGCCTAATAAAAATGTTCCATCCAAAAGTCAGGTTGCAACTAATGCATCCTTAGCAGGTCAAAGATCCAGGTCCAACACTCCTCCTTTTCTTATCACTTTTGAAATATTCAATAGTAATGCTGAAATAATTGCATGGTGGACTCAAGAGCTTCATCTAATTTCATGCCCCTTAAAGTCTATGAGAATCCTAACATCAAACCTGAACCGTATACCATTCATATTATCCAGTTCGACATAACTAAAGTTAAGGTGGCCAGAGAATTCAATAAAGTGTTGATTAGGATGTTTGCTAACCCAAAAGTTCGTCAAACCATAGATATAATAGTAGTGGACATTCGTGATAATTATGGTATGCTCTTAAGTCAAGATTGTTCGAGCATGTTGAATGGTTATTTCACTACCGATTGGTCCCATCTATGGCTCCCTTTCAATGGTAAAATGAACCAAATCAAGATTGATAGAAAAAGGTACATGAAACATGTAGTTCCTGATTTAAACGATCCAAATGAACCTGTGATGTTCAACCATTCAATTCTTGGGGATTATTCATTTGAGATGTTTTTTGATAACTTCAAAACCAAACCATCAACTCTAGTGTAATCTAACGTTAAATCATAAATCCTTCACTACACCCAGATTATTGAGTCCAACTACAAGATATCTAATCAAACTAACAATCCCCCAGATGTATAGACTAACATAGTTTTTAGAGATAAGTTAGAAAAATGCATCGACTCTACTAGCCTTTTGAAAATAAAAAAATATGAAAATTCAAAAATACCAGTTGAAATAAAAAAAGGTGATCCTGCCCCCGGATGGGGTGCCAGTGGAGTACACATGTCAAGAGGAGAAGCCAAGAGAGATCCTTTGTGGCACCGACCATGTGACGACCGCGTGCCACTCCCTCCCACCTGCCCCATGCCATTAATTTTAGCACATTTGAAGCAGGGTGCCATTACTCTCAATGTGCCCTGCTCTGTCTTCCCTTCCTCTCGAAGGATTCCACCTTCCCTCAGCCTTTACCCTATGTGTGAGGTTATTTATGGCACTTCACCAGCTCCTTGGCCTATTTGAATGGCTTCAGCAGCTCCAGATGCCTCATTCCTTCCTTGTTTTCTTTCTCAGTGCTCGACCTCCTGTCCAGCATTTCCATGCTCCACTTTTGCTTTTTCCTGGTCCATTCCTGGCTCACTTTCAATCCCTCTGTTTCTCGGAGATTCCCCAGCTCCGAGAGAATTATAAACGTGGGTCGGCCTGGCACCCAAACTGACCCCTCTTGGTCCCGCGTCCCCCGCCTACGCCCTCCCTCTCATCCTCCTCCTCGCCAACCACCTAGTCATCCTCCCTGGTGCAGTCGACCCAAATTTTTGCTTCTCTCTCACTCCTCTCTGCATCCTTGGCCAGCAGAATGGAGGGGCTGGATTGCTCAACAACCTCACTAGATTATAACTCGGGACCTTCAAGAAATTCGGCCTCTACTTCTCTCCCAGGCCCTTTGGTTCCTCCCAACTCTCCAGCCTCACTATCGCTACAGGCTAGTCAAAACTCATGCCAACAACCCCACTTTCGAGTCGACTCCAACCCAGACCTAGATTTTGAATGGAAATCATGCCTCACACTGTTGCAGGCCCCAGTTTTTGACTTACGACGGGATATGGATGACCTTTGGTTCCGCCTGGAGACCCTGGACAACAAATCCTCTCATCTCCTGCAACTTCTCTCAGCAATGTGGGGTGATCCCCAATTCCCAGCAGAGGCAGCCCAAGCAGCAACAACCCACGTAGTAGAAAATTCGGCACCAGTGTTGGCACCACAGGGAGCTTTGGTCCACATTGATCCAAATCACGATGAGCAAGGGCTTCCATCTTGGCCAGAGGAGGTCTAGAAGGAAGAGGTCCATAAGGAGGATGGCTAGAAGGAGAAGAACGTGTCACCATAGCTAGAGGATGCCATGCAACTGGACAAGACACCAGTCAAGGAGGAGCCGCCTCCCCCCGGGGACCCAACATTCAACATCTTATTCTTGTCTATGTGGCCACACTACAACCGATACCAGTGACATGTGTGACACCCTGTTTTGTGCAAGGCCACCTTTTGGCTTTGTTTCTTTTTGTTTTGCACACGGCCACCTTTTGTCCCTATTTTGTTTATGGTTATCATGGTCTACACTCTGCATAGTTGTAACGACCTCTGTTAGGGGCCAGAATTATGAACTTTATTTGTGTCAGTAACAGTTTAAGACTTCAGTTATGAAGCGGTTTGGTTGGTTGAGATGGTTTCCCCCCAGGGAAGCTCAGTGTTTACAACCTGAAACCATGGAAATTATGTGTACTCTTGGATTTTGACAGACTTTTATAAAAATCTTACTTGTAAAAAAAAAAAACAGTTATCCTGATATGTGGAAGTTATTATTCGATGGATTAAAATTCTTAGAAGGCGCAAAAGTGGGTTGTATACTAAAGACCTGAAAGGTACTAAAATTTTAATTTCATGTAGACTGGAATTTGCTTGCATCAACAACACCATCGAATACGATGCCCTTGTACAAGTACTTAGGAAGGTAGCTGACTTGAAAGAAGAAAAAATCAAGGTATTTTGTGACTCTAAAATCATTGTGAGATAGGTACGAAATACTGTTCATTTCCTTTCAAGTCACTTAAAAATTATTAGTTTGAGGTCTGGGAGCTAATTAAATCTTTCACTGCTTTCAATATTAACATTGTTCCCCAGTCGTTAAATTATGGCACTAATTTGTTGGAAAATGTGGCGTCCAAATTAATACCCTTAGACAGATGGATACCTGACACCTTCTCTCTTGAACTTTTATACAAGCCATCAATTCCAAACAATATCATAAGTTGGAGGGTATTTGACGATTACCAACAAATCATAAATTTTCTGCACCTCAAAGATACCTTCAAGGATTCTATTATAGATGAAGGCCAACATGACATGCTGATGAATACTGATAATAACAATGATATTAAAGCAATAGGCACATCCAGCTATATTCCCAAGAGTGTGGCTAGGTTAGAAAAACTATACAAACTTCAAGACAAATTCAAGAAATTCACGAATTGCAAGACCAAAAACTCATACCTACAATTTGAAATAGTAAACCTTGTATCCTATTTTTCTCCTCATAATGTCAACCTAGGAAATAATTTTTCTCCCAAAAGAAGGCAAGCATACATCAAGTTATTCAAAGAATATAAGGAAATTTTGGCCTCAACGTATGAAGACCTCAAGACATATGATACAAAGATTATACAACATGTCAATCCCATGAAATCTCAAACCAAACCTTTCCAACAGAAGATGAGGAAGATGCACCTCAGTCTTGAAACTCAGGTTAAAGAAGAGCTAAATAAATTGTTGGCAGATAGAATCATTTTTCCAGTAAGGCATACACAATGGATATCAAACTTAGTACCAGTAAGAAAAAATAATGGGAATATATGGCTCTGTGTTGATTTCGGAAATGTAAACAGAGCCTCTAAAAAAGATAACTACCCTGTACCTCCCATGGAAAAAATTCTGCAATGTGTGTCTAGATCAGAAATGCTCTCCATACTGTATGGATTCTCGTGATATAATCAAGTTTTAGTAGCTCGTGAATACTAGCTTAAAACAAATTTTAGAACCAAATGGGGAACATATTCCTATAGAAAAATGCCTTGCAGACTAATAAATGCTAGAGCCACCTTTCAACGAGCCATGGACATTGTTTTCAAAGGTCTCCTAGGAAAATGTGTGGTAGTGTACCTAGACGATGTGACCATATTCTCGAATAATAAAGAGGATCATATATCTCATTTGAATAAGTTATTTAATCGATGCAGGAAATATGACATATCTTTGAACCCCAAGAAATCCATTTTTGTTGTGGATGAAGGAAATATTCTGGGTTTTGTCATCTCCAAACATGGTATGTGGATTGAACCCGATAGGATTGAAGCGATCGCTAAGATCCCTCCCCCTCGAAACAAAAATTCTATGCATTTATTCCTCAGAAAGATAAATTTGTCAGACGATTCATACCCAGTATTGCCGAGATAGTAAAACCTCCACAAGATATGATAAAGGAGAATGCTCAATTTAGTTGGGGATCTAAAGAAAAAGAGGCTTTAGAAAAAATCAAAGAATATATTAATCAAGCGCCAACAATGTTGAGTCCATATTTTGATCAAGATTTCATCCTCTACACATTTTCCTCCCATAATGCTTTTGCGACAGTCTTAACACAAAAGAACTCATAAGGAGACAAATTTCTTGTGGATTTTATGAGCTCAGTCCTACAAGGAGCCGAGATGAATTATCATGAAGGTGATAAACATGAATATGCGGTGTTCAAAGATGTCAAACACTTTCAACCATTCTTAGTCAAATCTAAAACTAAGGTTATTGTTCCTTACCCAACTATTAGGAACCTCCTGGTACAAATGGATCTGGCATAAAAAAGAGCAAATTGTATTACAAATCTACAAGAATATGACCTAGATATCAAACCTGCAAAGATCGTTAAAGGACAAGGGCTAGGAAAACTAACTGCATAATTTCCTTGCGTTGAACCTCATGAAGATGCTTTCTATCAAGACTTTGAGCTATTTGAAAAGGAAGTATGCTACATCCCATTCGTTTTAGATCCCTGGTTTTATGAAATGAAATATTACCTATTTCACAGATCGACTCCACATTATCTGGACCCTAAGAAGAAAAGGGATCTAAGGCTAAAATCTACCCAATATTAGTTGATACAGGGAATTATATGCAAAACAAAATATGATGATGTTTTCCTTAGGTTCCTAGAGAAGAGGGATGCTAAGAAAGTCTTGTTCGAGCTCCATGATGGACCTATAGGAGGAAATTATGATGGGGATACCACTACACACAAAATCCTCAGAGCAGAATACTACTGGCCTTCCATATTTAAAGGCACACATGCATATGCTAGGAAATGCCAGCAATGCCAAACCTTAGCTGAGAGAGAAAATAAAGTTGCTTTCCCCTTATAGTCTATCATCATCGAGCGCCCCTTCCAGTAATGGGGTTTAGAAATTATCAAATATATCAATCCAAACTCATTGCAGTTGCATAAATACATCTTGACGACCAATGATTATTTCACCATATGGAGCAAGGTGATCCCTTTGAAACCCATCAATGAAAATCATGTGGTTTTGTTCCTTGAATCATACATCATTACCAGGTTTGGAATTCCAGACTTTTTAGTTTTTGATAATGTCAAGTATTTTTCTTCTCTTAAGATAACCGAATTCTCCCTCGAAATAAATATCAAGGTTAAGTACTCAATGAATTACTATCCATAGGGAAATGGTCTAGCAGAATCCACTAAAAAGAATCTCATTAAAATCCTCAAGAATACTGTCAACGATAATCAAACAAATTGGCATCTTACTCAACAGAATTCTCTTTGGGATGATAGAGTAAATACTAAGTCATCCATTGGTAACTCCCCCTTTTTCTTGGTTTATGGACAAGTAGCCACAGTACCAACCCATACTTTCCTACCCTCTTTAAAATTGGTCGAATCCATCAAGGACAAAGCATGTTCGGTAATGCAAGAAAGATTAAACATGTTATTAAAACTTGAGGAAGAAAGGGAAAAATCTAATATGAACTTAACCCAACACCAAGAAATGGTTAAAATTTGGTTCGATAGATCAAATGTAGGAAATAAATATTTCCAAGAAGGAGATCTTATTTTGAAGTGGAACAAAGCTAATGAACTTAAAGGAAAACACTCAAAATTTCAGAAATTATGGCTAGGACTCTATCTGATGCACCAGAAAATAGGCCATGGGACTTTTAGGATCAAAACACTACAGGGAGATGAGGAGGAACTCCCTATCAATGGTAAAATACTAAATAAATACTTCTCCTAATCACCTATGGTGATGTATCCCTGTACATAGTAGTTTTTTTAGTTGCAGTTTTTATTTTTAGTTTTTCTTTTAGAAAATATGACTGTTGTTTGATGTTTTTCCTTCCTTTTTTCTTCTCTTTTCTATTTTACAATACCCCCCTTACTATTGTCTGCTACTCTAGGCTAGTTGTTCTTTCACATCAAAAACCTAGGTCTTTTACCATTAACAAATGGTAACACATAAAATAGGTACTTGTTCATCTGTACCAAAATAAAATCTTTAGACGCTTAAATTTTGTACCTTTCGATGAAGTTCTATATGTTATTCACTCTTATGTGACCACTCTTAGGTCCTGTTGATGTTCCTTTTCAAGCTTCCTGAAATATCCTGAATTCAGTGTCTTCCACATAAATCCAGTGTCTCATCCCATTACTCCCCAATTTTAAAATGCATCAGTGTTTCGTATTTGTATACCCACTAAAGACAATTTGTCGACTAATACTAGAAAATCAAAATGACTCTCATATCACCCTACTTCCTATTTACTTCCACCTATATTGCAATCACAATATCTAAATTCTATATCTAAAAGGTGGATTCATAAGGAAGTTGAAAATGCTATTACAAGTAAACCCTTTAGGGCTATGGGCGCTCGTTGGCAGCGGGGCCATGCTTATATGATACTGAGGTATCTTCTTCAGTGCTATGGATGCTTGTTGGCAGCGAAGCAATGACATGGAAAAAGAGGTGAAGAAAACACTTCGATCTATGACAATTGACTGAATTTTCTGCTTTGGTGTCACTCTCACAAGTTCATCGTGGATTTATGAAGTTTCCCAAAAAAATGATGACTCGAATTATGTGGAAGATCATTTATGACAAGTTCTTCTTTAAGGATTGCATAAAGACCTTTGAATGTGGGGTCCTTAAATTGAATGTTGAATGGGATTTTAGAAAATGTAATTGTTTCTTCTATCTAATTGAGTACGCTTTCTCTTTTTGGAATTTAGAGATAATTGGTTCATCCCAATAAGTCATATTTTTTTGGGGGGCATCCCACAACAACATCCCCATCTTTCTAAATTTTATGGGGCCCCAAAAATATTTTCTCCTTTTTATTTCTGCTCCTATATTTTTCCCTACAAGACTCGCATCCTTACTTCTCTAACACGACCACAACTCAACTCAAATGTTTTTTGGGATCGCATTCGTCAAAATCCATTTTTAACATGTTATTTCAAACTCCGATATTCATGCTCTGGTCACTTTGGATCTTACACTAATTTATTGTGTAGATCCCCAAAGTTCGTTATGACCTCTCAAACAACCACTTGCCCAAGTGGTATCCCAAGATTAGACTGTTGACTGCCCATTTGATTGATTCTCCAATGAGTTGTCTGTTAGAATATGAAGGATTGTTCTTGTTTTACCATTGACAATACCCTTGTCACCCAAACATAGGCCGAAGCCACCCTCCGAGCACCTTGACCTTGACAGAGAGAAGAATCCTGGTAGCAATCCAACAGCCAAGAAAGGCTAATGCACCAAGCAAGAAGTAACCAAGCTGATAAGATAGTCTCGCCAAAAACTGGTGTAGTACCTTCCCTAGAACTTACGCACAAGACTGCTAGACTGGAGTGCGTAGAAACTGACTTTCTGTGATTCTGAGAGTGTTTCAAATGAGATAGTGGCACCTTTTATTTATAGTATTCTTGGCAAACTTGCCTGGGCTGACTTCTCTCTCTGGGTACTAATTAATTCATATTAATTATCTATCTTCAACTGACATCTCGTCTAGGGTTTTCTTCATTTCTTTGCTTCCTTCCAGAAAATTCTAATCTTGTCAAAGGTCATAATAGAGGTTCATACCTCCCAAAGCTACCATAATATCAACACTCCCTCCTAGTTAGGGAGTTATAACTGATAATGGTCTTGAGCACAAACATACCATTCAATTGGTAGTATCATGAGCACCATCATTATTATCCAACTGAATAATTTCCATGACAAATGGTACAATATCAATTGATAGAAAACAACTGTGTCTATCCATGGTAGTACGCAACTACTCAAACCATGACACATAGTCACAAACAGTGGAACAAATCCACCACAGTAGTATATCTCTACTGTCTGGAGACAGGCAGTCTCCATAACAATCATCTAAAATCAACATGCACAAAAAATATTGTTAAAAATAAATTGAATCATCTGGGCCAATCTTTCACTCACATCTGTGAGATTTGAAAAAATATATGCCATGTCTTATTCTTCTCAAGTAAGGAATAATGATTGTTCTGATTTATGAGCCTGGGTCATTCCTCACCCTGGGCCATTCCTCCGACACTAAACAAAGTATAACCTGGAGAGAATGAATCTACCCTAAGGAATGCTTATCCCTAATTGTTGAGCCTGGACCATTTCTCTGACACTAAACAAAGTGCAACCTGGAGAGAATGAATACACCCTAAGGAATGAATGTCTGGACCATTTCCTCTGTTAACCACAAGAGAAAATATTGTCCTGTATCAACCTCCAAAATGGACCATTCCTCATGTTAACCACAATGAGAAATTGTTGTCCGGCGAGGCAGGCTCGTCTTCTTGAGTAACCCTTAAGAAGAGAGACTTTCCTAGACCATTTCCCATGCTAACCACAATGGGAAGTTGTTTCCTATGATACATCATCAATCTGGACCATTTCCCCTATTAACCACAATGGGAAATCGTTGTCCATCAGAAATATCAATCCACTTTATGAACAGGAAAGAATCTTCCCAATTTGAACTACTTTTCAATATCAAAAATAAATGTTTTCAATAATATTTTCAGTGCTCCCTCCAAAACTGGAGAGTCATTTCTTCCCTTTCAGCTAAGGGAGTTATTTCCACGATCCCCATCTTCTCTCGGAAATATGCAAACTTTATTCTAGATAGAGGTTTTGTCAGGATGTTTGTTGTCTGCTCATCAGTGAGGATATACTCAAGCTTTACCTCTACTTCCTAGAATTTATCTCGAATACAGTAGTATTTGATATCAATGTGTTTTGACCTTTCCTGAAACATGGGATGTTCTGATAATCTTATACAACTCTGATTATCACAATGTATTATGGTCGATTCTGGAATCTGATCAAATAAATCGGAGATTAACTTCCTTAGCCATATTGATTATGTGCATGATTCACATGCTACGATATACTCTTGTTCTGTTGTTCTTAGTGTGACAGACTTATGTTTCCTGCTACCCCAAGATATCATAGCGGAGCCCAAGCTGAAACACATACCTGAAGTGTTCTTTCTGTCTTCTGCACTTCTTGCCCAATATGAGTCTATGAATCCATGAAGCTTTATATCACTAGATGCGGTATATCTCAAGTCATAGTTTATTGTCCCATGAATATATCTTAATACATGCTTTGCAGCTATCCAATGCTCATGTCTCGGTTCCACCTGGAATTGGCTTAGTGTATTCATGACAAAGAAAATGCCTGGTCGATTATTTACCAATACATCAATGACCGAATTAGTTGTCGATATAGAGATGGATCTACTGGATCAGAATCTAGATCTTTCACTTTTCTTATATCCGCATTCATAGGAGTGTCCATGGACTTACAATCCATCATTCCAAACTTCTGAAGGATCTTTATTGCGTACTTTCCTTGTCCAAGGAATACTTCACCATGCTTCTTCCATACTTCTAGTCCCAAGTAATAATGCATGAGACCTAGATATTTCATATCAAATTCAGAAGCTATTTCCTTCTTGCACTGGATGATGAGAGACTCTTCACCTGTTATGAATAGATCGTCAACATATAGTAGTAGAATTACAGGTTCATTGTCCACGACTTTCTAGTAAAGGTTTGGATCTGCATGACTCTTGGAGAAACCAAGTCTCATTAGATAGCTGTCCATTCTGGCATACCAAGCCCTTGGAACTTACTTGATTCCATATAGATCTTTCTTTAATCTGAAAACGTGAGTGTCTCTGGAATGTACCTCAAACCCTTGAGGTTGTTCAATATATACTTCTTCTTTAATTTCTCCATTGAGGAAAGCTGTCTTTACATCCATCTAATGTAAGTTCCATCCCATGGAAGTGGCAAGAGATATGATACCTCTAATGGAATTATATCTAGAAACCGGAGCAAAGGTTTCGTCATAATCTTCTCCCTCCTTCTGGGAGAACCCTCTAGCTATGAATCTTTCCTTGTATTTATCCATGCTTTTGTGTGCTGCATGTTTGATCTTATATACCCATTTTGAAGTTACTACTGATTTTTCTTTAGGTCTAGGTACGATTTCCCATACATCATTTTCCATAATGGATTGGTGTTCTTCTGTCATAGCTTCTTTCCATTGTCCCTTTTGAACTGCTTCTTCAAATGCGGTAGGTTCTTCATCTAGAAGTTTCGTCATATATGTTGCATAACTTGAGAATCTTTTAGGCCTCTTAATCTTTCTGAATGTTCCTTCTAGAACCTTGAGTCTTTTTGCATCTTGTAAGGTAGCTTCAAGCCAAGTTGGTCATTTCTTGGTCTTAGGTACGATATCTGAATCATTTTTTTCACACGGTTCCATAGGATGATCAGGTTGTTCCTTTTCGTCATTTTCATTTTTTGTGCTTTCATCATTAGGTTCTTCAATCTCTTCTTCTTCTATAGTTTCTTCTATGGATTTCTTGAAATCCATCTTTTCATTGAATGTTATGTCTCTGCTGACTTCGATCTTGTGTTATTCTGGAATATATATTCTATAATCCTTATATGAATCACTATATCCCACAAATATCCCCTTCTTTCCTGAGGGTTCTAGTTTATTCCTTTTATCCTTGGGAATGTGAGAGTAAACAAGACATCCAAATATTCTTAGGTTTTCCACATTAGGTTTCTTACCTAAGAAGGCTTCTTCTGGTGTCATGTCCTTCAATATACGATGAGGAATTCTGTTCTGGACATATATTTCTATCATTGTTGCTTCTCCCCATAAGAACATGGATAGACCTTGATCATTCAGTAAGGATTTTACGGTTTCTTCAACAGATTTGTTCTTTCTTTCTGCTACACCATTTTGTTGAGGATTATGAGGAACAATCAACTCCCTCCTAATCCCTGCTAATTTGTAGAATGTAACAAATTCCTTTGAGGTATATTCTCCTCCATTATCTATTCTTAAGGTCTTTATATTCTTGTTTGCGAGGTTCTCTATCTCTGCTTTGAATTCTTGAAACTTTTTAAATACTTCGTCTTTTGTCTTCAATAGATATAGCCAAGTATTTCTTGAATAGTCATCTATGAAGATTACATAGTATAGGGATCCTCCTAGATATTTAACTGGCATCAGACCACAAACATATGAGTGTATCATATATAGAATCTCCTTAGATCTTTTGTTGCTACTTGGGAATGGTTTCTTGATATTCTTCCCAAGAGCATATCCTTTGCAGATTCCTTCATGTGTATATTTCAATTATGGTATTCCTTCAACCATTCTTCTGAGAAAAGGTAATGCTTGATAATTAATATGAGTGTACCTTCTATTAACGCCCTATAAATTCCCAGAGGTTGTCAGGGTATAAGAAATTTACAAGAGGTAACTTTATCCAACCACTTCGAAACTGGAATCTAGCCCTACCAGTTTCAAAGAGCTCTCTGTATGATTTAGCTCTGTTTTAACTTTAAGATATTAGGCTAGTTAAACAAGATAAGATTGAATAGGTTTGTTGTTATTTTTGTTAAGTTGGATGAAGGGGCTTTATGCATCCATTGGGCTATGGGGTCTGTATTGTAAAGATAGAAATCTAAATAGAAACAAAAGATTCTTTTCACAGGGAAAGGTAATGCATTCATTGGATTCTTTAGCATTAAAGTGATGAATAGCAGAAGAGATAAGAATATCAATTAAAGTAAA
Source organism: Picea engelmannii (assembly GCA_009831015.1). Lineage (NCBI taxonomy): Eukaryota > Viridiplantae > Streptophyta > Pinopsida > Pinales > Pinaceae > Picea > Picea engelmannii. The sequence continues at coordinate 254,123 of ML784309.1, forward strand.
GAAGCATTTAAGAATTTCTTCACTATAATATTATAAGATAAACATTAAAATCTTTCAAATTCTGAAATAGGGTATACAAAGATAAATCCTGCAACATGTGTTACTTTTAAAATATTTAGATTTAGAAAACAATATCACAACTGAGCAAGAAAAACATTCAACATAGAAAAGAAAACATCACCAATGAATAACACGCGAGAATCCTGTGAAAACGTCTCTTTGTATTAATGGAAGATATCTTGATAAAGATTACAGTCTTGTAGCTTGTAGGGCATAAAGATCAACCCTCGGTACTTCAAAGTTTGAAGTATTTATAATCAAAATTACATACGACGTTGTCATTAAAGATCCGGACATCACAAACCTAAATTTAGCTAACTAACTTAACAAGATACAAAAATTTAGGAAACTGCTTGATGATGTGTTGAAACTTCATGCTTATTTCTAGGGTGAACCATTGGTGAGGCCTCTACACGACCTCATATGACTAGATAGATGACTAGGCTTGGACACCTCATCGACTACGCAATCAGATTGAAAAGCTCTTCCCATCGAAGGTTACTAGGAACGTTGACTTTGAGTAATCTTAGGTATACTTCATCCATCTCTGTGTACCTCAAAAAAGTGGGCTTGATGATGAAGATGTATCGGATCTCATGCTGTATACTGATGTCTAACTGTAAAGCATCTAAGAATTCCTTTCCCGTGATATTGCCTTGTATTCCTGAGAATTTTGAGCTATCCTTAGCCACAGTGGCTAGTTTCTTTTTGTAATCGGCAAGTGTCATTAACTTGTCATTTATAATTATCAAACCAAGAAGGCCTTTCTTCTGCAGAGCTTCAATCTTGCTGAAAAATATTTGTAGTCCTGCGTCCATGGTCTGGACCTTTTCCTCCAGCTATAGCATCAGTCCTCTCTTGGTCAGGACCCTCTTGACCTCAAGGATGGTCTCTATTCTATCTTCAATCTTCAACTCCTCTAGCTCCTCTCTGGTTTTGGAATTCAGAAATTTGATGATCTCCGCAGCTTCTGTGGGCATCTCTCCTAGTTCTTCTCTTATATTCTCGATAGCCTACTAACTTCTTTGCACCAACTCATTTTTCTTGAACTTGATTTGTATCATTGGCCATATTTCATTCATGGACTTGGTGATATCCATCCAGACACTTTCTTTGACCTCAGCAAGTGTTTTGCCTACCACTGTTTGCTTCTGAAGCTGTTGCAATTCCTGTTTTAGCTTGTCTAAAGTTTGTTTCTCCTTGGAGTAGCTGGTTTGGAAGGAAGATTTGAGTTCTTGAAGGTTCTCAATCTCCTTTTTGAGTTTGCTAATCTCTGTCTCTTGCAGATTCATCTCTTCCATGGATTTATCCAGTTCAATTGTTTTCCCCAGAGCTGTCAGTGGAGTTGTCGAGGGAATTTCTTCCACAGACGTTGTCCTCACTCCTGTGAGTGGAACTGAGCTCAGTGGAATGAATTCCATGGGATTTGACTGCTTCTTCTCTTTCAATAGTTTTTCCAATTCTGCTTCCATTTCCTTCAACTGTGCATTCTGCTCCATGATCAACTTGAGCATCTCATACTTTTCTCCTTCTGTATCTGCTATTTCCTTTTCTTGTGAATCTTCTATTGGTGGCAATTTCAATTGTTTCCTCAGAGATGCTATATCGACATTTTTATTTTTGAGCATCTCCTCGAATGCTTTCACATTTGAGGGATCATATCCGATCTTGAGGACCAGTTCTTCCAACGTCTTAATCCTGTTATCCTTGGCAAAGGATGATATTTTTTCCAACTTCAGTTGCATATGGAAATTACTCAGAGATACCTATAACTTGGAGGCAGTAGTAGAAGCATGGGCCAATGTGGAGAAAACCATTTCTCCAGTTTGCCTGTGCAGATAAATTTGATTAGCTGGATGCACATCTTTAGTCTAAAACTCGAATGTTGCACTTTTGTAATCGGTGATTACTTTCGGGTCTGGCACCTATGCTTGTAGAAATGCCATGTGCATTCTACCCTTCTCAGTGTCGAATGCAGACAACAGTCTGTGTTGTGCAGTTGATGTTTGCTTCCAGAACTAAGCATACATGTTGCTGGTCAGTGTCTGATTTTTCTTTTTGATTAGATCATACTTCTAAAAATTACTCAATTTTGGTCCTGTTTATCTCGGTTGGTTGATTGGTGGAGTATTTGTAGGCTTCTTGGGCAACATTGTAGTCATGATTTGTTTACTTCTTGTGGTAAAGAGCAATCGATCAACCTCCATAGTTGTAGTGGATTGAATTCCCTTTTTGTTGAAATATTGTAACTGCAAAGAGTATTCTTATTATTATTGATATATTATTCATAGGATCAATCCCCATTGTGGATTGATCATGTCGATTATTGTAATAGGACCAAATCCCCTTTTGCGGATTGGTCAACAGACAATTATAATAGGCAGAATAAGAAGCCAGCCCCAACAGTTAATAAGAAGACCTAGAAATATATAAAGGTGGGTTTACCCACCCAGTTGGAGAAGTCAGCCCTGCCAGTGAAGAGACACTTCACACAGGCCAGACTTGTATAAATAAAGAAGGCTAGCGCCTCACTTGGACATAACTCACTTGCTCAGTTTGAGAGACAAGTTCTGATCTGTTACCGGCAAAGGAGAGAGAGAGTGGCGCATATCTTGGAGATGACTTTCTGTTTTAGCATAGAGATATCTTGGCATTGTATTGGCTATCTATATTAAGGAGGTTTTGCTGGGTTTTCTTCCCCTAGAGGGTTTCCCAGGATAAATTTTGTGTCTCTTGTGATTGTGTATTTCTCAGTGATCTTGGATTATGCTATTGTTATCTAATGAAATGCAAACATCTATAATAATGGATTGAACATTAACATGGTTTCAGAGCCAAGTTGAAGGAAGCATATTTCGCAAGAGGAAAAACGTCACTGTTGTAGTGCCTACAAATTAGGGTTTTTCAAAAGTGAATCTTTTCATCCCTAAAACTATCTAGAAAGTTGCGCCCTCCCCTAAGGATCAATTTGGCATCATCAACGCACCTTTTCAGTGGCTAGATCTCCTGAAAAGTGAAACCCTAGTTTCACAAAGTACCAGAAGTACCAAAAGTACCAGAGTACCAGAAGTACCAGAAAACCAGAAGCACTAGTCCAGAAATCCACAGATCAAGTTTGAGGGGGTAAAAGTTGGATTTTCAAAATTCTGACTACACCAGCATACTCGTCTCAGCTCAAGACATCTATTCCCTGGATCGGAATTTCAAAATTTGAAGTTTAAAAAATTAGGGTTTCCTCATAAAACCCTAAGTTGCAGTTGTAGTTGTAGTCTCAGAACCAGTTGCAGTCACAGTACTAGTTGTAGTTGCAGCCGTAGAACTAGTTGCAATCACCCTTGAAGTTTTCTTAAGAGTTGGTAATAATTACCGCTGTTACCAGATGGAGCCACTACCTGCAAATGCTATCAGAGGTATGTACTTACATATGTTTAATGGTTAAACCCTAAAGAGTATTTGCAAGAGAAGGGATCTCTTTCCATAGATCCAGAAGGATCTCAAGATCCAACACATTCAGAGGAATGATGCAACCTAGGTGTGATTATTCTGATATACATCTATTTTTCATAACATTATCTTGATCAGTGTTGCATGTTGAAGCTATGATCAAATTATTAGAAGGATTAAAAGTTGATCATAGATCTTATCCTCTAACCTAACCTTTTGTCAAGATAGCGTATTTTCTTAGTACAACAGACATGTTGAAGAAACCACTCGTCACTTGAGTGAAGGAGACCTGGAAGAAAAGCAAGCACTCATTCTTGAGGACAAGGCTCCAGGTTTGATTAATCAATATTAATAAGATTCAAAGGTACACATGATAAGATGATAACTATAATTGAGATAGTAGTCATCGTAAAGTATTATACTTGATAGCATGTGAGCATATAGAGGTAAATACTTTGCCTGATACAACTAACACCTCCTCTAGGAGAAACCTCGTGTGTTAGTTCCAGGTTGCCATGAAAGAATGCTTGGTCACAACACTATGAAAGTGTTGACCTCATTTTGTATTGTATTCCTTACCTTTAATATTTTCTTCAGATAAATTATAAGTAATATCTCTAAAGGAGATATTGTGATGATTGTTTGTTCTATTGCTTTATATTATTAGAAGGATATTATTCTTGCTTGTTGTTTTATTGACCTTGCTCTAGGTCACATGAGGAAGCAATAGTGAAGGTTGCAGAAGGAAACATACTAAAGGAGAAACCTTAAAAGAACCAATCATCATTGAAAAGAATAAGGTGGCTCGCATAAGCTAAAGCGTCATTCAGAATCTTCCATGACCCACGCCATTGAAGAATCTTGGCATAGAAGATTAGCTCACTTCAACTACAAGGTGCTACCATACATATGCAAAGCAGTCACAGGTTTACCGGAACTCAAAGGTGACCATGAAGGCATATGCAATGGATGTGCACAAGGGAAGAACATCAAGAACCTGTTTCTGAAGAGGGACAGCAAGGCAGAAGGAGTCCTAGAAATCATTCATTCAGATGTATGTGGCCTAATGCCAACATCCTCCATTAATGGGTATGTATACTATGTATCATTCATTAATAATTATTCTCGTAAAAGACCTGGATATATTTGAAGTGTTCAGCAAGATCAAGGAATTCAAAGCCTTGATAAGAGAACCCTTCTATAAGGAAGATTAAGATACTCAAGTTAGATAATGGAGGAGAATATACCTCAAAAGAGTTTGTGAACTTCTATAAAGATGTTGGGATCAAGATCCCCAACAAAACGGTGTAGTTGAACAGAAGAACAGAACCATACTGGAATCTGTGAAGATTATGATCCATGATCAAGATCTTCCTATGTGCTTATGGGAAGAAGCAACAATGGCAGTTGTTTATGTGCAGAACCGATTATCCCATAGTGCACTTGGTCTCAAGACACCGAAAGAGATGTTCACTGGAAAGAATCTAGAGGGATGTGACCTTTGATGAAGATGCAGTGCTCAAGAAATCTGAACTCTGCCAGCTTGAAGAGGTATATGAAGAGGAACCCGTAATCCCCAATACTACAATAAGGGAGGTTCCCAGAGCTACAGAACGAGTGAGGGAAGTCTTAACTTCCCCTGATGAGGAACTTCTAGAAGACCATGATATAGTAGAAGTACAAGAACCTCCTTAGATGACGATCCTCCATAAAAGAAAGCCAACCTAGGCTAGAGAGCTTATTCAAGATGGAGAGAAGTACGATGTTCCCCAAGGAACTACAAGACAGGTGAAAAGACCAAAGCCATTCTCCAGTTATACGGCTTTGATGTGTGATATCCTAGAAGAGGAGCCTACCTGCTCTGAAGAAGCCATTCAGAGAAAAGAATGGGCATATGCCATGACAGAGGAATACCAATCCATAATGAATAACGAAGTATGGGAAATAGTTCCCAGATCAAAGAATAAAGATGGGGTATCCTACAGATGGCTCTTCAAAATAAAACATGCTTCTAATGGAAGTATTGAGAAGTATAAAGAAAAATTTGTCGCTCGTGGCTTTTCCCAGAAGGAAGGTATTGACTATGAGGACACATTCTCTCATGTGGCTAGATACACTTCGATCAGGACCATCATAGCTCTTGCAGCTAAGATGAAGTGGAAGCTGCACCAGATGGACGTGAAGAATATTTCCTAAATGGTTTCATCGAAGAGGAAGTGTATATAGAGCAACCTCAAGGATTTGAGGTTGAAGATAGGAAGTCTCATTTCTACAGATTGAAGAAATCCTTATACGGATTGAAGCAAGCTTCTAGAGCTTGGTATGGCCGTATAGACAGTTTCTTGATGAGATTAGGCTTTACCAAGAGTAAAGAAGACTCAAATCTCTACTTCAAAATTTTGGATAATAAGCTAGTAATCTTACTGCTATATGTGGATGACTTATTCTTAAATGGAGAAGAAAAGCTCATCGATGAATGTAAAAAGAGACTTGCCTCGGAATTTGAAATGAAATACCTTGGCCTAATGCATTACTTCTTAGGTCTTGAGGTATGACAGAGTTCTAAGAGGATGTTCCTTAGCCAAGGGAAGTACATGGTCAAAATATTAAAGAGAATCGATATGCTGGAATGCAAGCCCATGAATACACCCATGGAAGCGAAGCTGAAGCTGCTGGTCGATATGTCATCAGAATTGATTGATGCTACACTGTATAGACAAATTATTGGATCGCTGATGTACCTGACGAACACTAGACCATACATTTGTTTTGCCGTGAACACCTTGAGTCAGTTTCTGGTAGAAACTAGACGTGTTCACCTAGTGGCTGCAAAACATGTGATGCGGTACCTCAAAGGTACAATAGATTATGGTCTTAGCTATGATGGAGATCATAATTTCACATTGAGTGGATACATTGATTCAAATTGGGTAGGAAGCGTTGTTGATAGAAAAAGCACTTCTAGATGTTGTTTTAGTTTGGGATCAGCCATGATTTCATGGCAGAGTAGGAAGCAATCTAGTATTGCTCTTAGCACAGTGGAAGTAGAGTACATTGCCGCATGTTCTGCTAGCTACGAAGCTATATGGCTTCGAAAGTTGTTGACCGGTCTACTTGACCTAGAGATGGAAGCAACCACGATCCTATGTGACAACCAGAGTTGCATAAAGATGACAGAGAATCTTGTATTCAATGATAGGTTGAAGCACATAGAGATTCGCTATCATTACATTCGTGACGTGCTGCAGAGAGGATCCTTGAAGCTTCTGTATGTTAGCACGGATGAACAGGTTGTTGATGTGTTGACCAAACCTCTATCTCATGTAAAGTTTGAACACTTTCGAGATAAGCTTGGTATAGTCCGAAAGGACCCTCCCTGAAAGGGGGAGTATATATGATTCCTTGCTTCTGACCTCGTTGTTAGACGTAAAGCAAGATGATTCCTTGCTTTTGAGCTCACTGTTAGACATAAAGAAAGATGATTCCTTGCTTCTAACCTCACTGTTAGACGTAAAGAAAGATGATGTGTGTGTTCCTTGCTTCTAACCTCACTGTTAGATGTAAAGCAAGATGATTCCTTGCTTCTGACCTCGCTGTTAGATGTAAAGCAAGATGATTCCTTGCTTCTGACCTCGATGTTAGACGTAAAGCAAGATTATGTGTGTGTTCCTTGCTTCTGACCTCACTGTTAGATGTAAAGCAAGATGATGTGTGTGTTCCTTGCTTCTGACCTCGCTGTTAGATGTAAAGGAAGACAATTCCTTTCTTCTGACCTCATTGTTAGACGTAAAGCAAGATGATGTGTGTGTTCCTTACTTCTGACCTCGCTGTTAGACGTAAAGCAAGATGATTCCTTGCTTCTGACCTCCCTGTTAGATGTAAAGCAAGATGATGTGTGTGTTCCTTGATTTTGACATCGCTGTTAAATGTAAAGCAAGATGATTCCTTGCTTCTGACCTCGCTGTTAGACATAAAGCAAGATGATGTGTGTGATCCTTGCTTCTTACCTCGCTGTTAGATGTAAAGAAAGATGATTCCTTGCTTCTGACCTAGTTGTTAGACGTAAAGCAAGATGATGTGTTCCTTGCTTCTGATCCAGTTGTTATACGTAAAGAAAGATGATGTATACCTTTCTTCTGACCTACTTGTTAGACGTAAAGAAAGATGTGAATTGCACTGAGCTACCAGCTTAACAGCTGTGACATAGAGCCAGTCTAGTATTGTGATGGGCCAACCTAGTGCTGTGATGAGGTATCATTTTTTATACTGATACATATTGATGTAGATGATGATGGAATTCCTTTGAGAATGATGATGTTTCTGATGAAGAAAACTTCCGATGATTTATAGATGCGCCAACCAAGATGATATTGATGATGTTTTCCTCCCACTTTTTGATGTTGAGGATGTTGTCCTCTCTCTCTCGCATGATGATGCTAAAGAATACCCTTCTTGTTAAGGGGGAGTGTTGAAATATTGTAATTGTGAAGAGTATTCTTATTATTATTGATATATTATTCATAGGATCAATCCCCATTGTGGATTGATCATGTCTCTTATTGTAATAGGACCAAATCCCCTTTTGCGGATTGGTCAACAAACAATTACAATAGGAAGAATAAGAAGTCGGCCCCATCAATTAATAAGAAGACCCAGAAATATGTAAAGGTGGGTTTACCCACACAGTTGGAGAAGTCAACCCTTCCAGTGAAGAGACACTTCACACGTGCCAGACTTGTATAAATAAAGGAGGCTAGTGCCTCACTTGGACATAACTCACTTGCTCAGTTTGAGAGACAAGTTCTAATCCATTACCGGCAAAGGAGAGAGAGAGTGGCGCATATCTTGGAGAGGACTTTCTGTTTAGCATAGAGATCTCTTGGCATTGTATTGGCTATCTATATTAAAGAAGTTTTCTTGGGTTTTATTACCCTAGAGGGTTTCCCGGGATAAATTTTGTGTCTCTTGTGATTGTGTATTTCTCAGTGATCTTGGATTATGCTATTGTTATCTAATGAAATGCAAACATCTATAATAATGGCTTAAACATTAACACTTTTCACCAGCCGGGTCAGGTGCCTGACTAATTTTTGGCCTCTTGGTGTGTAATTGGAACTCTTCAAATGATATTTCAGTGAAGGAAGGTGAAGTGTCCTTTCTGGGCCTTTTCTCCTTGGGAACCTGTGGTGTAGTCGTCTGGGAGATAGTGACCGAAAGGTCCTGCTGCTCTGTCTCAACCAGAGTGTTTGGCTCCCATTCTATCTGGTTAGCAAACTTCTCTATTTCAGGCCTAGATGTGTGGACATATGGGATATTCTTTTTCTTATCTATCATCTCTGAAATTATCCCGCAGGGGTCATAATGCCATATGAAGCTAAAAAAAAACTTCATTTCTTTTAGCAATCTGTTTGCTTCCTCCCCGGTGCCTCGGCTATTGCAGATGAAAGACCCAATCTGCCCTTTGATTCTGAGCTGCTGCTTCTTCTTCAGAGACACAAAATGTATGTCGTATAAGTTGATCATCTGCCTTATGTAATATAGGGAAAATATCCTCTCGGGTAGATACTTGGGTAACTTGTATGGAACTAATTCGCACCCATACACTCTAATCTCTGTGTGGTCCTGGTACAGGTACCAGTCTCCCATTTTTGCAAGGTCTGAAAGGTGTAGGATCCTTTGAATTTCCTCATTTATTCTCGGCTCAGGTATGCCATTGAGCATTCTCACCACGGGATGGTAGAACTTCTCGATAAAATGCTTGAAGTTGAATTCTGTAGAGTTGTGTCTGAGCAACGAAGTCCACGCTGTCACCGCCTTTGGCCTCCCATCCTTTTTCATATTCTGAATCAAAAATTCGAATTTGTCTGCTTGAAAGAATATGAACATGTAAGCCAGTATTGAGGAATACTGGAACATGCCTTCTGTGGCGAAATTTGAGAATTTCTCATGAATTTTGTCTGCCAGGAAGGCATTGTAATCAAACTGAGAGGTGGGTTTCTCATCTATGGAGAAGATGGATAGAAAACCCAATATGGGTTCATCCACCCATTGATCCAAAAAATACCCAAGCAGGGTGCAGAGTGACGAGATGACGTGGTTTCCCTTCACTGGGAACACGGATGAAGGATATAGGGGATTTGTAGTGGGGAGCTGAGCAGCCTGTGGGAGAAAAAGCTCAAAAATCTGAACTCTTTGGGGGAATGATAATTTATGGTATAGTTCTTTTATGATTTCAAGGTTGAAAGGTGAGGCAGATTCATCTCTGGGTATCTGCATCATCTGGTCAATGGCTATGGTGTAATGAAGAACAAGGTTTCTCCAAATGAAGAAACTATGGTTTTCTGGTCGAGGAGGTAGTGACCCTGGCATTTGAGGGCGAATTCAGGGAAATGTTGAACCCGAGGGAAAAGATACAGGGGAAGGTTTGACTCCCAAAGGCCGATTTTTCTACTTTGGTCCAAGAAAACGTCCTTTAGCCACGACTGTAAATCTGCGAAGTTGAACTCGCATCTGGTGTCTGCAATTAAATGGTCTTTCTCAGCTAGATGGATCCTATCGAGGTCGACAGGAGGCGGGAGGAAAGGATTTTCCTTGACCTATGTTTTCTTTGATTTTGGTGTCATCACTTAACAATACCTACAAGTAAAACAAAAAGGTTAGCGGGGATGACGGTGGCGTTGGGCGATCGACTATAATGGAGAGGAAAACAGGGAAAAAATTCTCTGGTGCGGCAACAGGGTAAATGATGAGGGAAAGAAGGGTGAAGGTAGTTTTTGAGCAAACGGATACCCATTGGGCGCGGGAGATAGGTCAGCAGGTCAACGAATAGGTTAGTCAATAATAAATGGCCAATGGGTCATTTAGAGCGTGAGATGGCAGGTAACAATGACTGAAGAATACGACTAGGCGACGTGGCGGGAGTTGATTGGGGAGTAACCATGGTGAGAGGACTTGTAAAGGGCGAACAAGGGGAATGGACTGACAGAGTAATGAGATGTGACATCTAGGGGAAAAACGTGGATAATGACATCATGGGGTGACAAGGTATGTCAGACCTTGGTAGGCGGTGGGAGTCTGACCCAATAGATTTCTGCCATGTAGAGATAAGGGGCCCGCCAGAAAACAATCCATTCCTGGGCCTTTTCTCCTTGAGAACCTGTGGTGTAGTTGTCTGAGAGATAGTGACCGAAAGGTCCTGCTGCTCTGTCTTAACCAGAGTGTTTGGCTCCCATTCTATTTGGTTAGCAAACTTCTCTATTTCAGGCCTGGATGTGTGGACATATGAGATATTCTTATTCTTAACTCTCATCTCTGAAATTATCCTGCAGGGGTCATAATGCCATATGAAGCTAACAAAAAACTTCATTTCTTTTAGCAATCTGTTTGCTTCCTCCCTAGTGCCTCGGTTATTGCAGATGAAAGACCCAATCTTCCCTTTGATTCTGAGCTGCTGCTTCTTCTTCAGAGACACAAAATGTATGCCATCTGAGTTGATCATCTACCTTATGTAATCTAGGGAAAATATCCTCACGGGCAGATACTTGGGTAACTTGTATGGAGACAATTCACACCCATACACTCTGATCTCTGTGTGGTCTTGGTACCGGTACCAGTCTCCCATTTTTGAAAGGTATGAAAGGTGTAGGATCCTCTGAATTTCCTCATTTATTCTCGGCTCAGGTCTGCCACTGAGCATGCTCACCACCGGATGGTAGAACTACTCGATAAACTATTTGAAGCTGAATTCTGTAGAGTTGTGTCTAATCAGCGAAGTCCACGCTGTCACCTCCTTTGGCCTCCCATCCTTGTCCATCTTCTGCATTGAAAAGGCGAATTTGTCCGCTTGAAGGAATACGAACATGTAAGCCAGTATTGAGGAATACCGGAACATGCCTTCTGTGGTGAAATTTGATAATTGCTCATGAATGTTGTCTTCCAGGAAGGCGTTGTAATCGAAATGAGTGGAGGGTTTCTCATCTATGGAGAAGATGGACAGAAAACCCAGTATGGGTTCATCCACCCATTGATCCAAAAAATACCCAAGCAGGGCACAGAGCGACGAGATGACCTGGTTTCCCTTCATTGAGAATAGGGATGAAGGATATATGGGATTTGTAGTGGGGAGCTCAGCGGCCTGTGGGAGAAAAAGCTCAAAAATTTGAGCTCTTTGGGGGAATGATAATTTCTGGTATAGTTCTGTTATGATTTCAAGGTTGAAAGGTGAGGCAGATTCGGCTCTGGGTATCTACATCATCTGATCAATGGCTTGTGGTGTAATGAAGAACAAAGTTTCTCCAAATGAAGAAACTATGGCTTTCTGGTCAAGGAGGTAGTGAGCCTAGCATTTGAGGGCGAATTCATGGAAATGTTGAACCCGAGGGAAAAGATACAGAGGAAGGTTTGACTCCCAAAGGCCGATTTCGCCACTTTGGTCCAAGAAAACGTCCTTTAGCCATGACTATAAATCTACAAAGTCGAACTCGCATCTGGTGTCTACAATTAAATGGTCTTTGTCAGCTAGATGGATCCTATCAAGGTCGACAGGAGGTGGGAGGAAAGGATTTTCCTCGGCCTCTGTTTTCTTTGATTTTGGTGCCATCACTATAACAATACCTACAAGAAAAACAAAAAGGTTAGCGGGGATGACGGTGGCGTTGGGCGACTGACTGTAATGGAGAGGAAAATAGGGAAAAAGTTCTCTGGTGCGGCGACAGGGTGAATGATGAGGGAAAGAAGGGTGAAGGTAGTTTTTGAGCAAACGAATACCCATTGGGCGCGGGAGATAGGTCAGCAGGTTAACGGATAGGTTAGCCAATAATAAATGGCCAACGGGTCGTTTAGAGTGTGATATTGCAGGTAACAATGACTGAAGAATATGACTGGGGGACATGGCGGGAGTTGATTGGGGGGTAACCATGGTGAGAGGACTTGTAAAGGGCAAACAAGGGGAATGGACTGATAGAGTAATGAGATGTGACATCTAGCGGAAAAACATGGATAATG
>ML784309.1:266773-371415 GCA_009831015.1 Picea engelmannii
AAATGGTCAGGTGGGGGGGGTCCGGAATCCAATCTAAGTCGTAGATCTGAGTGTGAACATCTGAGCCGTTCGTATATGTGCCTTTGTTATTTTTGATTTTGGACCCCCCCACCCCCCCCCCACCGTTAAAGGTAGAACGGTCGGGGTGGTCTGGAAAGACCTGTCAACCATAGATTTGGGTGCCCACTCTCTGGTTGTTCTTCTATGCATTGTGCTTAACTATGAGTGTGAAGGCATATGTGCTCCGAAAAACTTAGGATAAGTGCATATTGTGGGGTTTTCCCAAACTTTTCCATGTTTTTATCACCAAGGGGTTAGACATCAAACCTTTTAAACCTCAAAGATATGGTTCACCATTGATCATCATGCTTGTTTTATTGAGATAAATCAAACTACCCTATGCTCTAACCTAATTACCTATGACAATTAGCCCAGATTAAATTGTTGGGATAAGAAATTACTCTATCCTAGGGTTATCTGACCAAGATTAGGCAGTTTGGTCAAATTTATTCACTAACTAACCTAGATCACTTGGATAAGATTAAACAGTTTAGCCAAGCTTATTCACTACTCCTATCAACATAAATTTAAAAGAACTTGGCCATTCTTGAACGATATGGACCAAATCATTGTTATTGCATGGGGCTCTATTGAATTTCTTTTATGCCCTCTTTTATTATTTTTCTTTCTTTTCTTTTTCTTTTTCTTTTTATTTTTCTTTTATTTTTCCTTTTCTCAAATTATTTGCAGAATGAAAAATCATTTGATAAACAAAAAACACTAAAGAGATAACATTTCAGTCACTAGTTGATCCTATAAATTATAGGGTTATAACAGTGGCTCCACCTGGGGATGGTAATCTCCTTGTGAAGTGCCAAGAATCCTGATTCCTGGTGTTCTAAAAAACCTTCTCCATAGTTTCCTTTGTTGCTTGATTGGTTTTATTTTTGAAAATTGGAAGACAATGTCCAGTGGCTTAGGTCCTTCTCTACGAGCTTCAACCATTTGTTAAAAGTTATTTCACTCAAAAACTTGTAAGCAAAATGAAAATGGTTTGTACAATGGAAAGTGTGACTACAGGTCCCTACTGAGGAGGTGAATAGTGCTTCAACATTCTGCCATTTACAGGCCCTCCTGGTAGATTTGTCCCATCGTTGTTATTGAGCAAGAAGGAATTATTTCCTCTGAATGCTTGAATCATGTAAGCTCCCTTCCATAGACTGTCGAATTTTCCATCCTTCCCTTTATCCTCATTTCGTGCATCCCATCTCAGTACCAAGTCACCTAGCTCAAAGTCATCTTCTTTAGCTCTTTTATCAAAGATCTTCTTAATGCTTTCTTGGACAACCTAAGTTTTGTTGTATACTTCTTCTACAGATTGCTGCAAGTGGATCATTTGGTTTATCCTTCATTGGGAGTCGTTCGGCTCGGCTTGCAACTCTTGCAACAATTTCATGACAGGAACTCCTAAAGAAGTGGGAAAAACTGCTTCAGTACCATACACCAGCTGATATGGTGACATACCAATTGACCTTTTGGTGGTCAGTCTATCGGCCCATAGTGAAAAAACCAGCTTGTTATGCCATGACTTTTTGTTTTCTTGCAAAGTCTTCTTAATAATGTTCACCAAGGTCTTATTGGATGACTCCGCTAGCCCATTTCCCCAAGGATAATAAGCTATGGAATGACCCAAACCAATATGATACTGGTTGCAAAATCCTATGAGCTTCTTAGATCGGAAAGCAGTTGCATTGTCAGTTATAATCTTTCTAGGACACCCAAAACGAGACAAGATATTATGTTCAATAAATTTAATAATGACAAAATCATTAGCTTGCATGCTTGGTACAACTTCGATCCATTTTGTGAAATAGTTAGTAGCAGTAAGAATCCACCTGTGCTGGCCCGAAGAGGGGGGATGTATTTCTCCGATAAAGTCTAATCCCCATTGCTGGAAAGGAGATTCAATGGAGATTGGTTTCCGGGGAAAAGGAAGGATCTTCTTTTTACCCTCAAAAACCTAACATTTATGACACAAAGTCACTTTCTGATGCACATCGGTGAACAACGTAGGCCAATAGAACCCAACCCTGAGAATTTTATTAGCTGTGGTTTTTCAGCTCATATGACCACCACAGTTTCCTGCATGAAAATCCTACAATACTTTGTCCAAGGTCTTATTGGATGACTCTGCTAGCCCATTTACCCAAGGATAATAAGCTATGGAATGAACCAAACCAATATGATACTGGTTGCAAAAGTCTATGAGCTTCTTAGATCGGAAAGTAGTTGCATTGTCAGTTATAATCTTTCTAGGACACCCAAAACAAGACAAGATATTATTTTCAAGAAGTTTAATAATGACAAAATCATTAGCTTGCCTGCTTGGTACAACTTCAATCCATTTTGTGAAATAGTCAGTAGCAGTAAGAATCCACCTGACAGGAACTCCTAAAGAAGTGGGAAAAATTGCTTCAGTGCCATACACCAGCTGATATGGTGACATACCAATTGACCTTTTGGTGGTCAGTCTATCGGCCCATAGTGAAACAACCAGCTTGTTATGCCATGACTTTTTGTTTTCTTGCAAAGTCTTCTTAATAATGACTTGATCCATAGGATCTTTTAATGACTTATGGTTGAGTTTTAATTTTGCATGCGTTAATTAACCATTTGCGAAACTTAGTGAAAGAATGAGGAAAGAAGAGGAATTATTACAGCCAGATACACATATGCAGATCTAAAATGGAATAATAGACAACAAACCATAACACGCAGATTGATAACGAAGTTTGGCACAACTTTTCCTACGTCTTCGGGCCTTTTCTCTGTGGGGGAGGCTTCTTTATTTATGTTCAAATGCTCAAAAGTACATCTCTGCAATGCCAAATGGCTACAAGACTAATCTGGTCATGTTCTTCCAGATCTCTAGAACCATGCAAAGAAAACGACATGCAAAATGGATGTCCGGAGCTCCCAGAAATGGTCCGACAACGTCTCCTCCTCAAAAGCTTCTCTGCCTCAAAATGGCTTTGGCTTGGCTTCTCCTCAGCAAAACTATGCTCTGAATGCCCTCTCTATGGCCTCAAACATGCCTTGGCTATATAGTTGGGAAGTTGGTTTCTCATCTCCAACTTCCTCCAAGAATTTAGGCTCCAAAACTACCCAATAACTCCCAAAAACCATTAAAAATAGGCTTAATTACCATTAAAACCCAAAAATTGGTTATAAAACCCACTTTATAGTTAAATTTGGGCACAAGCCCCCTTTTGCCCAGCGCGTGCCCCCTTGACAGGGTCATATGGGTTCATATGGCCAAGCGCTAGCCCAAAGGGCTAAGCGCTGGCCCCTCTCCATTCAATACTTTGCAATATATTTCATATTGTAGGTTTTATATCATAAGCAATAAATTGGTGTATTGGCAAAAGACCATTTCTTAAGGTGTTGGGCTTGGTGGTGGTCATGGGTTCAAATCCCATGGATCCCAAAAACAATTTTTTTTTTTGAAACATGCCACTTCAACTGATGACTGGGTGCCACGTGGCTGCCCATGACTGGGCCACGTGGCATCTCCCCACTTGCCGGATTAATGCCACTTGTCAGTTATTGACTGGTCCAGTTGCCTGCCACATGTCTGCCTTGTCAACGAACCTGCCCAATCACCATCAGCCAGGGAGTGCCACGTCATCTCCTGCACAGTCAGCATGCTGATGTCATCAACATTGACTTTTTGACCGTTGACCTTTGACTTTTTACATGTTTGGGCTTCCGATCAGAACGCGATAACTTTCGCATACGGAGCCCATTTGACAAAGTAAATATACCACTGGAATCAGGAAGATGAGACTGGCGCAATGGAATTAGTTTCATTAGATTCTGAGCACTTTCATTTTTGAGCATTTTTCAAGCCCTGTCAGGCTTCTGGATCCAATTTCGGATCAATATCTTGCAACAATTTCATGACAGGAAATCCTAAAGAAGTGAGAAAAACTGCTTCGGTTCCATACACCAGCTGATATGGTGACATACCAATTGACCTTTTGGTGGTCAGTCTATCGACCCATAGTGAAAAAAACTAGCTTGTTATGCCTTGACTTTTTGTTTTCTTGCAAAGTCTTCTTAATAATGTTCACCAAGGTCTTATTGGATGACTCCGCTAGCCCATTTCCCCAAGGATAATAAGCTATGGAATGACCCAAACCAATATGATACTGGTTGCAAAAGTTTATGAGCTTCTTAGATCAGAAAGCAGTTGCATTGTCAGTTATAATCTTTCTAGGACACCCAAAACGAGACAAGATATTATTTTCAAGAAATTTAATAATGACAAAATCATTAGCTTGCCTGCTTGGTACAACTTCGATCCATTTTGTGAAATAGTCAGTAGCAGTAAGAATCCACCTGTGCTGGCCCAAAGAGGGGGGATGTATTTCTCCGATAAAGTCTAATCCCCATTGCTGGAAAGGAGATTCAACGGAGATTAGTTTCAGGGGAAAAGGAAGGAGCTTCTTTTTACCCTCGAAAACCTGACATTTATGACACAAAGTCACTTTTTGATGCACATCGGTGAACAACGTAGGCCAATAGAACCTAGCCCTGAGAATTTTATTAGCTGTGGTCTTTCAGCTCATATGACCACCACAGTTTCCTGCATGAAAATCCTGCAATACTTTGTCAGCTTCATCTTTTAACAGATAATTCAACAAAATACCTCCAGGATCCTTCTAATATAGATTTCCTTCTAGAATGCAAAATTTCAATGCTTTCAATTTCAAAAACCTAGCTTTAGTTTTGGTCAGACCAGGGGGAAATTGTAAGTTATGCAAAACAAATATCAGGTCTGCGTACCATGGAGAGTTCAAAAATACCTCTTTCACGCTTGGAGTCGCTTGCTCTCCATGTTCATCTATTGCAGCTAAGAAATTAATATCAAGAGAATGGAAATTGGATTCATTCATTAACTTTGCTAGACCTTGACCTTTAATCATTTTAGTAGGCTTAATCTCTATGTCATACTCCAGAATGATAGCAATCCATTTTCCTCTTCGGCCATTTGGATTGTCCTGAGTCAAAATGTCTTTTACTTCCCTGTTTGGAACATATGTGATGGTGTGGGAATGGAGAATATATACTCTAAAATCCTTTATGGCTTTCACCAGGGAAAAAGCTTATTTCTCCATTACTTTATAATTCAAAGAAGCATCTCTTAAAGCTTTACTGAAAAAGGCTATGGGCTCTTCATACCCTTCATTGTTTTTCTGTAGTAATACTGCTGCAATAGTATGTTCAGAAGAGAAAGAAAAAAGGTAAAAATCCTTAGTGAAATCAGGACTGATCAAGACTGGAGCCTGTGTGAGTGCATGTTTAACCTGTTCAAAAGACTGCTTAGATTCAATGTCCCATTTTAATTTTGTGTCCTTTTTTAACATGCTTGTGATGTTCCTGAGAAGCTCGGCCAGGTTAGGTATGAATCTTCTCAGAAAAATTATTTTTCCAATGAAATACTGTAATTCTTTGATATTCCTTGGGTGTTCTAGTTTCTGAATGGATTCTATTTTGCTGGGATCTATCTTAATTCCTTCCTTAGAGATTATGTGCCCCAACAATTTACCTTCTTCTAATCCGAAAAGGATTTTCTTAGGATTTAGAGAAATCCCAAATTTCCTAAATTTATCAAATACTCGTCTGAGATGTCTTAAGTGCTCGCCATCAGATTGGGAAAACACAGTTATGTCGTCTAGATAAATGAAAATAAACTTGCCAAGTTATTCCACAAAAGCGATGTCCATCGCTCTTTGGAAAGTGGCCCTAGCGTTCATCAACCCAAAAGGCATTTTCACATACATGAAGGTACCCCAAGGTGTTGTGAAGGTTGTTTTCTCTTGGTCATCTGGGTTAATGAGAACCTAGTTATAGCCTGAGAAACCATCCAATAAGGAGATTCAGCTGGATCCAACTACCTTTTGTAATATGTGGTCTATTTTTGGCAATGGGTAGTTGTCTTTTAGGGAAAGCTTGTTCAGGTTTCGGAAATCAATGCAAATCTTGATTTCCCTGGATTTCTTTCAGGTTGGGACCAGATTTGAAACCCATTTTGAAAATCGTAAGGGAAATATGATTTTAGCATCATACATCTTTTTAATTTCTTTTTCTATCAGGGGAAGTAACTTGGGATTGATTTTCCTAAGTTTATGTTTGAAGGGTTTTTGATCTTCTTTTATCGGGATCCTATGTTGTATGATGCTTGTGTCATAAGCTTTTAAATCTTCGTAACCCCAAGCAAACACGTCTGCATATTCCTTGAAAAGTTCAATCCATTTGAGTTTCTGCTCAGGAGGTAAGGATTTAGAAAGTTTTACTATTCTGGACTTCTCTTCTGTCCCTATGTTAACATCTTCAACCTCTTTGCCACTGGCTTCAATTTTTGTTTTTTTAGCTACATCATTAAAATCAAAAAGGTCTTCTAAAGGAACTAAACCCCTAGGTAAAACATTATTCTTTAAATGAAAAACATCAGATTCTATCTCATCTTCACCTGACTCTCCTGAATCTATCTTATTTACACTATCATTTCCAAAATCAAATTTATTTACATTTTCATCCTCATTTTCTAAGTCTATGTTTGTACACTCGAAATCATTTTTACATTGTAGAAAATCTTCAATTTGGTCATCGTTCCCAAATACCTGCCAGTATCTGATGTTGTCTAGGACAGTCAGTCTGCACTTCACCTCCACCGTGTATGGGCGAGTGGAACGAAAAGGTATCTTACATGTGGCTGCTGACGTAGCTAACCCATATGCTAAAATATTCGGTCCCTTGGGCATCACCTGCAAATCAACTTTAGTGAAACATTTAAGGGCATCCAAAACAACATTCCTATAATCTCTGAGACGGGGATGTTTTGTTGCATACTCACCTTTGATTTGTTTGATAATTAATTCCGAGTCCTCTCTTACCATGATTTGTTTGTAACAAACCTTCTTTAGTAGTTTTAGACCGAGCATCAAAGCTTCATACTAAGCTATGTTGTTAGTGCATTGAAAATTTAGTTTGTAAGAATGGTTTTCTGAATACCTGGATCTGTGATTGTGCAACCAAACTCCTGCTCCAGCTCCTTCTTTGCTTACAGCTCCATCGAAATCCATGCTCCAGAAATCTGGCAACAATTCTTCACTTATCACGTTTTTCTTTCTTTCTGCCTCAATGATTTCTTGGCCTTCTTTCGGATCAAGTGTATCTTCTTCTAGATGAGCGATTTTCTCTCCCGTATCGTCATCGTTATATAGGATAAAGGAATCCAGGTTAGAATGTGCAGAGTACAGAGGATAGTTATGTGGCTTTTCTTGGCTACTGACCATATATTTCATCAGCATCTCTCTGTACAGTCTTCTCTATTGCCTGAATACTGGGATGGTGGCATACGACATATCCAACTGCAAAGTACCTTTCAACTTGGCCCCCCAAGACCTGGACAACAACATACCATATTTCGGGGGAATGTCTACAACCACAACATCCATAACCATGTTTTTTACCAAAATCTGGACTAGAGTGATACATAAGTCCTTGATCAATCCGATACATTTGACTTTGTTGGAGTCAAAAGAGTGTAAGTCCTTGTAAGGTCCGGTGACCTTGAGTCCCAGTTTTTCCATTACTTCTTTAGGCATCAAGTTATGGGAAGCACCTGAATATAACATAGCATTATGAAGAATCAGGTCGTGTATATTAAGGCTGATGTAAAAAGGAGCAATAGCACCATTGTCAGTCTGACCGTCAACTTCAGGGCCAAACAGGAGTTCAGGTTGATCATCGGTAAGATTTACAGTGTCTGAATGATTTGTTTATCTAATAGTTAATGCCTTAGTGCCTATATCAGGTTCAATGCTTAGCGCTTTGATAACCTACGATCGGTAAGCATCCTTACTCATCAACTCAGAAAGGGGAATGGGAATTTTCACTTTGGTTAATTCCCCTTCGAGGTTGAAAGGAGTAGGTGCTCTTCTTTGTCTCAGCAATTCTGATTTGTCCACCATATTCTTCTGGGCAGAAGTATTTGGTGGGTTGGTTGATGAAACCTCAGTCTACATTGATCTTTGTAAAATGGTAAGCTTTCTTTTTGCTGGAGCTTCAACATTGCCTTTCTCAGGGATCTTTTTGGTAAAAGGCTCAGGGGTTTTCTTGGTTTCGACCACTTTATTCGTTTCGGTTACCTTTTTTGGGGAATTTTCATCAGTCTTCTTACTTCACAAATTGTACCGCCTGTATACCTCCATGATGGCATTTTCAAATGCCTATTGTTTAGTCTCTTCAACTTCTTCACTCAACTACATTTGAGAAAGAAGGAAAAGTTCTTTCTCTTCCCCAGTGAGGAAAAAGCTTCATTATCATGAATTCCCATGAAGTTTATGTGAGTGTCCTCCAATTCTTCAATTACCTCTTCTCCTTCATCGACATAATTTTCCTGTAGGGGTGGTATGATCTGTTGATCAGGACCCCTCTGTTCTCTTTGATCCCTGGGATCTCTCTACTTGATTTGAGGAGGATTTCTTCTGAAGTTAGGATTCCGAATTTGGGGAGCGGGTTGATTTTCTCTAGGAGGATTTCTTTCGGATACAGTAAGTCTCTCCATCATCCTTTCCATTGCTCTAGCTAAGGAATCCAATTTGGCATCAAAAGAATATGTGGAAGGTTCTTCTTTAATCGTGAATCTCCTTTCGGTCCTCTACCGTGCCCTTTTAGCCAACAGGATGGCCTCCACACTTATTGCACTTTTCTGCATGTCTTCCAGGGTGGTGGAGTTTCTTTCCCTTAATTGATATGACATATCAGTGTCAAAACCATAAGGGAATTTTATCAGTGCTAAACCTTGTGGGGGTTTAATATCGGCTGGAATTACATTGTACAGATTATTGAAGCAGGTGCAATAATCTTGAACTATCTCACCTTGATTCCTTCTGATGTTTTCATATTCTGACAAGATTTGGAGAGGATTTGTCTTTACCTCCCATCTGTCTAGAAAACTTCTTTGAAACATTGTAAGGTCAAGCATTGAGGCAGCACATAAACCTTTCTACTATTTCTTAACGTCATCGGTCAAACTCTGCGCAAACAATCTCGTTTGAACGTCAGCTTCATCTACTTCCTGCAGATCAAAATAGTCATTCATTTTATCAATGTGTTGTTGTGCGCTCAAGGGCCCTGTTCCATCGAAATGTGGAAGTCTCGTTTGATAATCCTTGGGCATAGCAAGTAGAGGTGTAGCCAACACCAAGGGAGCATATTTGGCTCCCATGATAGGTGGAGGGGGTGGGACAACAACCTGGATTATAGGTGGGGCGGTGACAAAAGATGAGGAGGAGGAGGGGCTTGCTGGCAAGGAGTGAGTGGTTTGAGGTTTTGTAGTGGGAGATAGTATTTCAGCGGTCCGGGGTTGCAGGATTTTTGGGTCTAAGACGATTTCAATTATGAAGCTATCTGATTTCATTCTAAACAGGCTTTGCTCGAAATTAGTGTCAAAGTCAAGATTTTGAAGGGTAATGAGTTCTTGTGAAGGAGACTATGAGTCCCTGAACCTTCTGTGACGGTCTTCCTTCTAAGTAATTGTTCTCGATTATCAGTCGCTATTGTAGGTTCGGGGTCTGAGTGAGATCGAGTATAAACTCTTTTAGGAGACATATTTTTTTAATTTTTATATATTTTTTAGTTTTATGAGTCCAAAATTAATATGCACAAGCTTTTAACAACCTCTAAACATTATTTCTTTCTCAGATTTACAATTTGTTCAGAAACAAAGTCTTCTTCTAAGGAAAAAGAAAATGTGGGGTTGAAAGTTTATTCAGTTCCCCAGTATGGTCGCCACTATGTTAACACCCTGTAAATTCCCAGAGGTTGTCAGGGTAGAAGAAATTTACAAGAGGTAACTTTATATAACCACTTTGAAACTAGAATCTAGCCCTACCAGTGTCAGAGAGGGATCTCTCTGTATGATTTAGCTCTATTTTAACTTTAAGATATTAGGCTAGTTAAACAAAATAAGATTGAATAGGTTTGTTTTTATTTTCGTTAAGTTGGATGAAGGGGCTTTACGCATCCATTGGGTTATGGGGTCTGTATTGTAAAGATAGAAATCTAAACAGAAACAAAAGATTCTTTTTACAGGGCAAGATAATGCATTCATTGGATTCTTTAGCATTAAAGTGATGAATAGCAGAAGAGATAAGAATATCAATTAAAGTAAAGAAGAATTTAAGAATTTATTCACTATAATATCATAAGATAAACATTAAAATCTTTCAAAGTCTAAAACATGGTATACAAAGATAAATCCTACAACATGCGTTACTTTTAAAAGATTTAGATTTAGAAAACAATATGACAATTGAGCAAGAAAAACATTCAACATAGAAAAGAAAACATCACCAATGAATAACACGCGAGAATCCTGTGAAAACGTCTCTTTGTATTAATGAAAGATCTCTTGATAAAGATTATAGTCTTGTAGCTTGCAGGGTGTAAAGATCAACCCTCAGTACTTCAAAGTTTGAAGTATTTATAACCAAAATTACATATGACCCTGTCATTAAAGATTAGGACGTGGCAAACCTAAATTTAGCTAACTAACTTAACAAGATACAAAAATTTAGGAAACTACTTGATGATGTGTTGAAACTTCATGTTGATTTCTGGGGTGAACCGTTGGTGAGGCCTCTGCACGACCTCGTCTGAGTGGATAGCTGACTAGGCTTGGACACCTCATTGACTACTCGATCAGATTGCAAAAATCTTCTCATCGAAGGTTACTGAGAACACTGACTTTGTGTAATATTTGGTATACTTCATCCATCTCTGTGTACTTGGCAAAAGTTGGCTTGATGATGAAGATGTACCAGATCTCATGTTATATACTGATGTCTAGCTGTAAAGCATCTAAGAATGCCTTGCCCATGATACTGCCTTGTATTCCTGAGAATTTTGAGCTATCCTTAGCCATAGTGGATAGTTTCTTTTTGTAATCGACAAGCGTCATTAAATTGTCATTTATAACTCTCAAACCAGGAAGGCCTTTCTTCTACAGAGCTTCGATTTTGCTGAAAAATATTTTCACTCCTACGTCCATGGTTTGGAACTTTTCCTCCAGCTGTAGCATCAGTCCTCTCTTGGTCAGGACCCTCTTGACTTCAAGGATGGTCTCTTTTCTATCTTCAATATTCAACTCCTCTAGCTCCTCTCTCGTTTTGGAATTCATAAATTTGTTGATCTCCGCAACTTCTGTGGGCATCTCTCTCAGTTTTGCTCTTATCTTCTCAATAGCCTGTTGACTTCTTTGCACCAGCTTGTTTTTCTCGAACATGATTTGTATCATCGGCCATATTTCATTCATGGACTTGGTGATATCCATCCAGACACTTTCTTTGACCTCAACAAGTGTTTTCCCTGCCACTGTTTGCTTCTGAAGCTGTTGCAATTCCTGTTTTAGCTTGTCTGAATTTTGTTTCTCCTTGGAGTAGCTAGTTTGGAAGGAAGATTTGAGTTCCTGAAGGTTCTCAATCTCCTTTTTGAGTCTAATAATCTCCGTCTCTTGCAGATTCATCTCTTCCATGGATTTAGCCAGTTCAACTATTTTCTCCAGAGCTATCAGTGAAGTTGTCGAGGGAATTTTTGCTACAAACGTTGTGCTCACTCTTGTGAGTGGAACTGCACTTAGTGGAATGACTTCCATGGGCTTTGACTGCTCCTTCTCTTTCACTATTTTTTCCAATTTTGCTTCCATTTCCTTCTACTGTGCATTCTGCTCCATGATCAACTTGAGCATCTCATCCTTTTCTCCCTCTGTCTCGGCTATTTCCTTTGCCTGTGAATCTTCTGTTGGTGGAAATTTCAATTGTTTCCTCATAGATGCTATATCGACATTTTTCTTTTTGAGCATATCCTCGACTGTTTTCACATTCGAGGGATCATATC
The DNA here is from genome assembly GCA_009831015.1 of Picea engelmannii. Lineage (NCBI taxonomy): Eukaryota > Viridiplantae > Streptophyta > Pinopsida > Pinales > Pinaceae > Picea > Picea engelmannii. The sequence continues at coordinate 278,741 of ML784309.1, forward strand.
CGATCTTGAGGACCAGTTCTTCCAACATCTTAATCCTGTTATCCTTGGAAAAGGATGATATTTTTTCCAACTTCAGTTGCGTCTGGACATTGCTCAGAGATACCTGTAACTTGGAGGAAGTAGTAGAAGCATGGGCCAATGTAGAGAAAACCATTTCTCCAGTTTGCCTGTGCAGATCCATTTGATCAGCTGGATGCACATCTTTAGTCATAAACTCGAATGCTTCCCTTTTGTAATCGGTGATTACTTTCGGGTCTGACACATGTGCTTGCAGAAACACCATGTGCATTCTACCCTTCTCAGTGTCGAATGTATACAGTAGTTTGTGTTGTCCACGTGATGTTTGCTTCCAGAACTGAGCATACGTGCTGCTAGTCAGCGTCCGATTTTTCTTTTTGATTAGATCATACTTCTCAAAAATACTCAATTTTGGTCCTGTTTTGCTCAGCTGGTTGACTAGTGGAGTATCTATAGGCTGCTTGGGCAACACTGTAGTCGTGATTTGTTTGCTACTTGTACTAAAGAGCGACCGATCAACCTCCATAGTTGTAGTGGATTGAATTCCCTTTTCACCAGTCGGGTCAGGTACCTGATTGATTTTTGGCCTCTTGGTGTGTAATTGGAACTCTTCAGACGATACTTCAGTGATGGAAGGTGAAGTGTCCTTCCTGGGCCTTTTATCCTTGGGAACTGTGGTGTAGTTTTCTAGGAGATAGTGACCTAAAGGTCCTGCTGCTCTGTCTCAAACAGAGTGTTTGGCTCCCATTCTATCTGGTTGGCGAACTTCTCTATTTCAGGCCTGGATGTGTGGACATATGGGATATTCTTATTCTTAACTCTCATCTCTGAAATTATCCCACATGGGTCATTATGCCATATGAATCTAACAAAAAACTTCATTTCTTTTAGCAATCTGTCTGCTTCCTCCTCGACGCCTCGGCTATTGCAGATGAAATACCCAATCTGCCCTTTGATTCTGAGCTCTTGCTTCTTCTTTAGAGACACGAAATGTATGTCGTCTAAGTTGAGCATCTGCCTTATGTACTCTAGGGAAAATATCCTCACGGGAATATACTTGGGTAACTTGTATGGAGCCAATTCACACCAATACACTCTGATCTATGTGTGGTCCTGGTACAGATACCAGTCTCCCATTTTTGCAAGGTCTGAAAGGTGTAGGATCCTCTGAATTTCCTCATTTATTCTCGACTCAGGTCTACCACTAAGCATGCTCACCATGGGATGGTAGAGATTCTCGATAAACTGTTTGAAGCTGAATTCTATAGTGTTGTGTCTAAGCAGCGAAGTCCACGCTGTCACCGCCTTTGGCCTCCCATCCTTGTCCATCTTCTGCATCGAAAAGGCGAATTTGCCTGCTTGAAAGAATATGAACATGTAAGCCAGTATTGAGGAATACCGGAACATGCCTTTTATGGCGAAATTTGAGAATTGCTCATGAATGTTGTCTGCCAGGAAGGCGCTGTAATCGAACTGAGTGGTGGGTTTCTCATCTATGGAGAAGATGGACAGAAAACCCAATATGGGTTCATCCACTCATTGATCAGAAAAATACCCAAGTAGGGCACAGAGCGACAAGATGACCTGGTTTCCCTTCACTGAAAACAATGATGAAGGATATGAGGGATTTGTAGTGGGGAGTTGAGTGGCCTGTGGGAGAAAAAGCTCAAAAATCTGAGCTCTTTGGGGGAATGATAATTTCTAGTATAGTTCTGTTATGATTTCAAGGTTGAAAGGTGAGGCGGATTCGGCTCTGGGTATCTGCATCATCTGATCAATGGCTTGTGGTGTAATGAAGAACAAAGTTTCTCCAGATGAAGAAACTATGGCTTTCTGGTCAGGGAGGTAGTGAGCCTGGCATTTGAGGGCGAATTCGGGGAAATGGTGAACCTGAGGTAAAAGATACAGGGGAAGGTTTTGTTCCAAGAAAATGTCCTTTAGATATGACTGTAAATCTGCGAAGTCGAGCTCACATATGGTGTCTGTGATTAAATGGTCTTTGTCGGCCAGATGGATCCTGTCAAAGTCGACAGGAGGCGGGAAGAAAGGATTTTCCTCGGCCTCTGTTTTCTTTGATTTTGGCGCCATCATTGTAACAATGTCTGCAAGTAAAACAAAAAGGTTAGCAGGGATGATGGTGGCATTGGGCAACTGACTGTAATGGAGAGGAAAACGGGGAAAAAATTCTCTGGTGTGGTGATAGGGTGAATGATGAGGGAAAGAAGGGTGAAGGTAGCTTTTGAGCAAACGGATACCGGTTGGGCGTGGGAGACAGGTCAATAGGTTAACAGATAGGTTAGCCAATAATAAATCACCAACGGGTCATTTAGAGGGTGAGATGGCAGGTAACAATGACTAAAGAATATGGTTGGGCAATGTGGCGGGAGTTGATTGGGGTCTAACCATGGTGAGAGGAGTTGTAAAGGGAGAACAAGGGGAATGGACTAATAGAGTAATGAGACATGACTTCTAGGGGAAAAACGTGGATAATGACATCATGGGGTGACAAGGTATGTCAGACCTTGGGAGGCGGTGGGAATCTAACCCAATAGATTCATGCCACGTAGAGATAAGGGGCCCTCCAGAAAACAATCCATTCTGGACCCCCCCCCCTCCATTAAAGGCAGAATGATTGGGGGGGTCTGGAATCCAATCTAAGCCGTGGATTTGGGGGCGAACATCTGAGCCATTTGTATATGTGTCTTTGTTATTTTTGATTCCGGACCCCCTCCCCCCCCCCCACTGTTAAAGGTAGAATGGTAGGGGGGGGTCCAGAAAGACCTGTCAACCGTAGATCTGGGTGCCCTCTCTTCAACCGTTCATCTATGCGCTGTGATTAACTGTGAGCACGAAGGCATATGTGCTCTGAAAAACTTAGGATAAGTGCATATTGTGGGGTTTTCCTAAGATTTTCCATGTTTTTATCACCAAGGGGTTAGACATCAAACCTTTTAAACCTCAAAGATATGGCTCAACATTGATCATCATGCTTGTTTTATTGAGATAAAGCAAACTACCCTATGCTCTAACCTAATTACCTATGACAATTAGCCCAGATTAAACTATTGGGCTAAGAAATTACTCTATCCTGGGGTTATCTGACCAAGATTAGGCAGTTTGTTCAAATTTATTTACTAACTAACCTAGATCACTTGGCTAAGATTAAACAGTTTAGCCAAGATTATTCACTACTCCTATCAACATAAATTTAAAAGAACTTGGCCATGCTTGAATGGTATGGACCAAATCATTATTATTGCATGGGGCTCTATTCAATTTCTTTTATGCCCTCTTTTATTCTTTTTCTTTTCTTTTTTCTTTTCTTTTTCTTTTCTTTTTCCTTTTCTCAAATTATTTATAGAATGGAAAATCATTTGATAAACAATAAACACTAAAGAGATAACATTTCAGTCACCAGTTGATCCTATAAATTATAGGGTTATAAGACCTTCTATGCCAAAGTTCATTGGGATTGACTTCGTTATGTACGAGAACTTCTTCATTTTGTTCTAGTAGTCTATAAAGATTTCCTTCATGACTTCCAATAACCCTAGCATTCTCTATGATGGAGTCTTTATGCCATGATACCACTTTTCCATCCAAAAAATCTATTATGTTTCCCTTGTCTTCTAGGCAAGATATGGATACACGATTCTTTTCTAAACCAGGTACATATAAAACATTGCTTAAGTGAACATTGTTACCTGATTTCAACTTGACGGAGGCTTGTCCAAATCCTTCGACTGGATAAGTGATTTTGTCTCCAAGATCTACCTTGTACAATGTCTTCTTCTCATTTAGGTTTGATATCTTGTCTTGATCTCTCATCATGTGCCTAGAATCTCCACTATCGATTATCCACATGTCATCTTCAATCGTTCCAGTGAGTGTTGAGTAATGTAGAAGACTGATTGTTTCACTCTTGTCTTCGGTTGAATGGTAGCTGGTCATGCCTTGATCCAAAACTTCAACTCTGACATTTCTGTCTTTTGAGAGAGCCAAAAGGTGCATTGAAATAGCGTGCATCTAAATATCTTCTCCTTGAGCGATATGCTCCATCACAAGGTGTCGGATATGAGATTTAGGGTTTCTGCAACTGCTTCTGCTAGTAACCCTAGTGACAGTGTCTTGGAAGCTACTCTTGCTAGTAACCCTAGCGGTAGTTCCTTAGCGAGCTCAATATCCTAATGGCTATGTTTCCTTCCAGTGGTTAGATTGAATGAAGGAGGCGTGGGCCCATAACCTGTTAGAATATGAAGGATTGTGCTCGTTTTACCATTGACAATACCCTTGTCACCCAACCATAGGCCGAAGCTACACTCCAAGAACCTTGACCTTGATAGAGAGAAGAATATTGGTAGCAATCCAATAGCCAAGCAAGGCTAATGCACCAAGAAAGAAGTAACCAAGCTGATCAGATAGTCTCACCCAAAACTAGCGCATTACCTTCCCCAGAACTTGCGCAGAAGATTGCTAGATTGCCTTGCGCAGAAACTGGCTTTTTGTGATTCTGAGAGTGTGTCAAATGAGAGACTGGTGCTCTGTATTTATAGTATTCCTGGAAGACTTTTCTGGGATGACTTCTCTCTCTGGGTACTAATTAATTCATATTAATTATCTATCTTTAGCTGACATCTCGTCTAGGGTTTTCTTCATTTCTTTTCTTCCTTCCTAAACATTCTAATCTTGTCAAAGGTCATAATAGAGGTTCATACCTCCCGAAGCTACCATAATATCAACATTGTCTTTATTGTTTTCGGAACATAAAAGTGTTTCTAAGGTATCAAAGGAATATTACCTTCGATACCATCCTCATCAAGAGCCTTTTTAAACATCATTTCATTGCACTCCATAAATAAAAATTTGATGGCCTCTTGACCCTTCTCGTGCATGTCTCGCACGTTCTCCTAATCCGAAAGAATATTCTTCGATACCATTGTCGTCGGAGCTCAAACTTTCCATATCTTTCGAATCCATGAAAACCAAGCCTCGAAATCCTGTAAAACACATAGTTTAGCATGTCTTTCTAAGAAAAGAATATTCCATTGATACTTTCCCCTAGGTTTTTTATTCTGCACTCATCCTGATTTACCCTGATGCTAATACCATGATGGTTCCCACCTCCATATGTATTACTATTCATTGGCTGATGCGTCGTTCCCGCACATTGGCCCATGTGTAAGGGAATATACCTTTGATAACTTTCTCTTCGAAATTAAAAAAAACCAGAATCTTTCATACTTCAAAAGATCGACCCCAATAACGGTCTTATTTGAGGATATGGTTTAGCACTTCCCCTAATGTTTTAATCAATGCACCTATCCTTCTTAATAATATTTAATTATGGAAATGACATGCTTTAACGGGAAAAGTAAGATCGGATTTTGCAAGATCCTCGTACACACCTGAGTTATGTCATACTCGTGCTAGTTGGATGTGCATTACGAGTTATAAAAACACCCTTTCAGAACACAACTTGCACCATAAGTTTTCAAAACTTAGTCCACGAAGTTTGATTTTTGTCTAGACTCACTCACTCACTGAGTTTTCCTTCTATGTTACTTCAACTGCTTGTTTACCGATAACCTTGTGTTTTTTATCGCTTAACCAATTTCTCATTATTACAGTTAATACGTTGTACGTAACACAAGATTATATTTATTTTAACGTGTTATTGCAGGTTAATATGGTTATTCATCATGGCGAGCCAGAATCCCAAAATACCTAGGAGTTCGGTTTACTTCTAGGGTCTTGTAATCCCTGAATCATCATCCTGACTGGTCGAAACTCTGGTGACTGACACTATTCTTCATACTGGCAAGGACCACTGCCCCAACTTTCAAGTTATCTATAGGATTTTAAAATCCACAGATTTTCCTGAAGACAATGAGGTCTTAGAGGTGTACCAAAATATCATAGAAAGAGGAATTAACTGGGTAGCTTCTAGGTCACAACTATTCCCATACAACAAGGCAACACAGTGGTGCCTCAAAAAATTTTATGCTTCCACAACGCTTATCATGAGAAAACAAGGATTGCGAGTAGCTTCTATCAGACCATAGGATATTAGCTCCAGGTATCACCTTCCCACTCCTACTTGCTCACTGAAAAAACCTTTCCTAAAAGGGTTCTCCCATGCAAGAAAAGGACTGAAAAAACAGATGAAACACTAGTGGGTGGATGAGGATGAGACTCTTAAACAAGGTTAGAAACTGGTACCCACCCATAGGCTTAAAACCCCTTACAAGCTACTAGTGGCCATGCTCTGTCGATTATATGGAGACGAGGAGAGTACATATTTCCAAATTGACTAACTACTATTGGCACACACCGTCGTTAAGACAGGACATATATTTAACTGGGTGAATATCCTGGCCTTTAACATTTTCCTACACGCTAAAAATATCTAAGGTAATGAGGCTTTTAAGGATATGGTAAAATGGCAAGACAGGCTACAAACTACACCTTCCTCCCTTACAATTTACTCAAAAAGAGAAAGACTCAGGTACCGAATGCTATTTGGCACCAACAAACCTCTCTTCGGGAGTGTTTGTTCCATGCAAGGGGTGGTTGCTGATACAAGTGCACAACTGTGGGAAAATGCTAATGATCTCATTGCAGAGGCATGGATACATCCATTGCAATCTATAGATGAAATGACTTATGTTAGCACCAGGGCGGTTGCAGTGGAAGATTTAAAGAAGGCTAGTCAGACAAGCTTTTAGGATTTGATGTTTTTTGATGAAAAATCAATTGAAGAAGATCTGTGGTTTCCTACTCGACTTACCCAGAAGATTCAATCCTTTGTAAATGCCACGGTTGAGTGGTTACATCAAGAAGTGGCTGCAAAAGTATGTAACGGAGAATAAATCTTAGAGAGATTGCAATCGAGCAAGCTCGAGAGCATTTCTAGTGATTACTCCACTTGGAAGGAACACCAATACCAACAATAGGAGTATACCACATCATGATTACAAAATCTCTCATTTCTTTCTAGATGTTGCTTTTTTTTCTCTTTCTCATATTGTAATCTGTTCTGGAAAATGAAGGGTCTTTTTTTGTGAAATGACTCAAATTTCTATAATTATCACAAGAAACGATTGTAAAGAGTCACCCCTCACTATATAAAGGGAGTGTTTCCCATTTGAAGGGGATTTTGGTTTTTGAAGCTAGCACAACAATATTTTTGTTTCAAGTTAATTTGAATCCAAGAGACATTCCAAATTGGAAGATTATGGTATTGATATGTGTGAATGAGATTTCTCTATTTATGCATCTCTCTATTTGTAGCTTGTGAATATTAGTTAACGAATTACTTCTTAATTAATGTTTTCATTTTACAACTATCATGGTTTTTTAGGATGAGTACAATAATAGTATAATGTCGTTTGGTTTATCAATTCTTTTCTTTTAATAGATTATGCTCTCAAATTCATGTACCACTTGTGTCACGATTTTATTCTGCTCAAGTTTTGTGTATCCTTCACTGTGTTCATTTATTTTGTTAGTTTTCTCCTCATCAGGATAGGTTAAATTAAATAAAATTAGTTTAGAGTTTGCATCTTAGAATAATAATCAAATTTCTTAGTTTAATTTTAGTTAGTTGTGCTTACTCCTTTTCTTCATTAATTTTAATTCATCTGAGAACCTTTGGTTCCCAAATCCATATTTTAGTTAGTATTTAGTTAGCATTTAGTTAGCATTTAGTTAGTATTTTAGTTAGTTGGTAACCAAGCCAAAATCTAGTCGAAAGCGCTATCCAAAATGAGAGCGGGTCTAGTTGGGACCCATCATCGAGTGTTTTCCCTTAATTGGTTGAACGGGTCATTTTGGCCCGTCAACACTACCTCAGAAAATATGTCGTCACAACCTTAATAAAAAATCACTAGTTCACAAGATAGATAATCAATGAATGAGTGAATGTGTGAGTGCACTTATGAATGAATCCTTGAAGTGTTTATATACTTGTGTTAGGTAACTCCTTTCCTTAATTTATGACTTCTAGGGTTTTCTTGTTACAACAACTTTACCCTTTTGATCAAGACTTATAACAAACTAGGGGCTTCTTTTCCACCCTTTGAGGCTTCCAACTTTACAAGACCATATATCCCTAACCATGAGGAACTACATGGTATTCCACATATCATCAGAAACGATATGATGAGTATTATCCATCCATGACTGAGTTATCGTTATTTACTCCATCCTTCATGACCAAATTCCATGATCAAATACGAGATCCTTAAGCATACTTAGGGTTATTCTTGTAGACTTCTTCAAAGCATCTTCCTATGACGACCATGCTTAGAGCTATGCCATAAGAGGAACACTTTGGATACTTATCCAAATATAACCATCACACAAGTTGACATCAATCTAATATTTGTTGACATCAATGAAAACCAACTGCCCAATAGGAAAAAGGTAGAAGGAGACAAGAAAACTCTAAAAATCACATGGAACTTAGAAAGAGACTAGCAAATATGGAGAATATCAACTCAATGTTTAAAGGAAAGCAACAAAATGATATAAAATAAACTAGAAAAACTTGAGAAATATTAGTTAAAATCCTTAAGCTTGGAAAATCTATGAAAATCAGCTAAAAACATTAAGTAAAACAAAAACGCTAAAAAAGTCAATCGTGAACCCTAGGGAAGCTGTCAAATCCAATTAATATTAGCTAAAACCACAAACAAACAAACAAACCTAAGGAAACCATCAAATCCTGTAAAGATCAACGAAACCCTCCCAAAAGGAACTGACAAACTCTAGAGAAACAAAATGAAGAGCCTAAAACACAAGAAAACCTTGAGAAATCATTCAAAACCCCTATGAAACTAATATTGTCAATGAATTTTAGTCGATCCCCCTTTGCATTGCTTTTTCTACTAGGGGATGCCTCTTAAGAGGGTTTGTACATGTTGCACAGAGTTTGGTAAGGAGTAATGCTCGATAAATGAAAACTGATATAGTTGATGCTAGCGCACAATTCCATATGATGTTGGATCCCAAATCACTTTCAATTTTTTTAAATGATAAAAAATACCTATTTATCTCTATCGCTAATGACAAAACCTGTCACATCTATCAAAATTGATCAATCAATATATATATATATATATATATATATATATATATATATATATATATATATATAGAAATTAATTTTTTTATTATTAAAAATTAAAATAAATAAATAAAATTTACTACAAAAGCTTTAGAAACATATATATGTAGATTCATGATTCTTTTGTATGAACAAATTATCCAAAAATCATAAAAAGCAGTCTCTGCCTAGCAACATGCACTAATAGCAACATGCACTAACAGCTAGAATATGAGAGGAGCGGGTGAAGAGTGAAAGGGTATTAAAGGGTGGGTGGTGATATTAATGGAGGGAGGAGAGAGATTAAACTTTCTTTTATTCAATTTTCTAAATATATTTTTAATCAAAAGATTGAAAAAAAGCCAGTAAATGATGAGGTGAGATATTGTAATGATGTGACCCCGGATGGGGTGACATCTAGCATCCATGTCCACATTGAAAGCTTGAACTTTTACCCACCCCCTCTCCTAGGGTGGCAACCCAAGATAGAGCATTTAACCCACCTACAACAACGCCTTCTACAACACCTGAAATCATCCTCCCTCTTGTTTGAAATTAGTGTGGATTTGATGGCTCCTCAATCTCCCTTGTAGGTTAACCTTTTCACACCTCCTTTGTAGATGAACCATTTTGATTTCCTCTTGGCCCCGCAAGCTGCTCTCCTGGTGCATGTTCTTCCTCCCAAGCCTATTCTCCTCCTTTTGTTATAAGTTTCGAACTCCTGCCTCACACACCTTTTGCATTTCCTCTCTTCCTCAGTGTGACCCGCCTTGCTATCATTTCATGCCTAGAATTAGAGGATGCTTGATCCGAGCAGGCACGGATTACTCACACAGTGGTCGACCTCCTTCCATTCTGCATCCCTACTGCACCTGTCCCTGCTAGAAACCCCCTCATTCCATTAGTGAAGACATTGACCGTAAATCTCCTGATTATCCACCCTTTACCTCTGCCATTGGTTCGCTTCCTCCCAATCCAGATGCTTCTTCCGGTTCTTCCCCCACCCCTCGCCTCATCTTGGCTTCAGTGATCTTCAGAGAGAAACAATCAACTCTCTCAATGCAGAAATGAAATTCCTCCAGGCGCTGATGGAAAAACACCTGGACTAGCTTATGGATTATGGAGCACAAGACCCTTCTCAGCACCGCACCATAGAGGAGCTTCTTCAAGAAATGATGGAGTCAAAATGGTTGGACGAGTCAAAGCATGCTTTCCCACATAGCTACACAAGAAAGTAATTCTCATGGTCTGCTATTTTTTGTTTCTCATGGCCTTTATCTAGCCTATCAAGCCACATTGATATCTTTCTTGTTTAAGAAATAGGCTTAGCTTAGATATTTTGAATATGCATCATATCAGACTATTAGACAACATCAGAATTAGCAGAATATTCTGGAACTTTTATCTGTGGTGGTGGGGATAGTTTCCTTTCATGGAAGTGTTGGAATAATGATTCATTTATCAAAAGTTTATTTGAGCCCAATCTTTAGTAGTATTGTTATTTGTTATTATGTCTAGAAATTTTAATTAAGGTGAGAAAATATATTTGAGAGATTCATGGAGAGATTGTAGGAGAAGATGATTTCCTGTAACATCTTCTTTCATTGTATTTATTCATGCTTTGGTAATGAGAAAGTTTGAGCTGAGTATTCATTGTTTTTGTATTATTGCTCCATTATTTGATGGTATATTTTATTCATTTGGTATCATAGCGAAGTTTGTTCATGATTTTTTTAAATTGCGAAGTATTAATATTGTTTTTACTTTGGGCGAATTTGCAATTCTCTGTGGGAAAATTTGCATTGTTTGGTGAGTTGTTTGGTATTCATATGTTGTGTTGGAGTGTGGACTACTGGACTACGTGATCTGGTGGCTATCTGGTGCATCAGGTGATCAAGTACGAACTAGAGAGAGTGCAAGTGACGGTTGACTGCAGACTGGTGCGGTGAGCATGTAGCGTTCGTGAACATCCTTTGCAATCGAGAGCATCGGTCGGACATGCATTTAGATGCGCATCTTGACAACTTTTGATGAGAAGCGGAAATGTGAATTTGAAATTGAATCGAGCAGCGTTAATTTGGTCCTCCACGAGAAGTAGTTGATTGGTTCTTGCGAATATAAGAATAATAACCTGCATCAACTTTGTTATCTGCTTGGTTCAGGTTCGTCCGAGTTAATCCTGTTGACAAATTTACTTTGGTTGCTACGACACTGTACCTGAATTAGATTATGGTTGCGAGCGAGATATAGTACTCATGAAACTAGCAACAGACAGGTTTGAGGTAAAGTTCCCATTGTGACTCTGATCCTTGTGATCTGTACTGTAAGGTGTTGCAAATTTGCTGCTTGTTCTCCTATAACGTCTCCTCATGTAAGTATCTGGAGTGAAAAAGTTGGCTCTTTTAGTCGGTCTTCCACATCCAACATATATAGTTCCCAACTTCAACGACTGTGTTCAATAATGAGGAATTTGAGTTTGAGATGGAGGGAAAGATAAAAACATGTTTGGTGGTTTAATATGAGATAAAGTGTTTTAGTGGTTTAATGATTATGAGAGAGAATTAGTTTTCATATGAGATAACGTGTAAAAGAGGTTTTTTCTTTTAAAATCTCTTATTATTTTTTGGGTACAATTTTTTTTTAAAGGGTTCTTTTTATAAACTAGCAAAAAGAAATATGTTTTTAGTAAAGGGAGATATAAGAAGTGTAATTTTTTTTTAAAGAATTGAGCTTTTCGCTCTTCATTGTACTCAAAAATTAATGAAAGAATTATTTTTTTGGTGGTGGTTGAGTCTCTATTTTTTGGGACATTGGTTCTAGTACTGAGCAAAGTGGGACACTTTAGTTTGTTCTTAGTATTCTTTCTTTCATTATTATTTTTCATGGCATCAAGCAATATTGTGTTGCCTAAACTTGTTGGCACAAATGATTTCTATTGGAGAAAACACATGCAACCTATATTCATCACTAAATATTTATGGGAGCTTGTAATTGAGGGATATACTATGCCTTCTGCTAATGAATTCAAAACATTAAGTGATGATGACAATAAATCATTAAAGGAAATTATTAATAAATATAATGAAGAACTTTCACTTATAGGGAGCTCAGTTGAAGAATCTATATTTACAAGATTTAATGTTGCAGAATCATCTAAGAAAGCTTGGGATATTTTAAAGAATACATATGAAGGTGTGGTTGTAGCTAAATTGCAAACACTAAGGAGAAATTTTGAAAATAACAACATGCAAAGTAATGAATCTATTCATGATTACATCACAAAGAGGCAAGATCTTGTTAATTAGATGAGGTCCTTAGGTGAAGATTTTCCAGAAATGAGACTAATTGAGAAGATTTTAATAAGTGTTTTTTCCAAGTTTCAGATGGTCACCACTGGTATTATAGTTTCCAAAGATTTAAATACAATGAAGATTGATGAATTAAGTGGATTTTTACTTACTGTTGAAGAAAATCAACCAACTGGAGAAATGACGCATGTTTTTTGTACAAGGCATAGAGGAAGAGGTAGAAGTCAATATCAAAATCAAAGTCATAATAGAAATCCACAACAACCACAAAATTATCAAGAAAATGCATTTAGAGGAAGAGGAAGAAGTCCAAGTCAGTTTAGAGTAAGTTCAAGTCAATTCAGAGGATGAAGCAGAGATGGTTTTCATGGAAGAGGAAGAGGAAGAGAAGGATCTCAAGAACAACAAGGTCCACAGTGTCATTATTGTCATAAATATGGTCATATTGAAAGAAATTGTTATGCACAAATGAGAGCTATGGAAAACAAAGGTGCTAATACAGTTGTAGAAGAAACCATAAATGAGAATTTATTCATATAAAGTTTCATGGCACATAATGAAGAAGGTGAAGCATGGTACATTGATTCAGGATGTTCAACTCATATGACATCTCAAGAGGAGTTGTTTACCAGAATTAATGACAACTATTATGGTAAAGTTGTATTTGGTGATGATAGAGTTTTTGAAGTTAAAGGGAAAGGAACTGTTGCAATTCCAACATTGCATGGAAAGAAGAAGTTTATTGATGACACATTATTGACACAAGCATTGAAGAAGAACCTACTTTCTGTAGGACAGATGATGGAGCAGAACTGTAATTTAGCATTTGATAACAAGGAATGTTTAATCATGGATAAGTTGAATCATAATGAAGTTGTGGAAAAATGAGAAATGACTGAAGATAGAATTTTCAAGATTTCTTTTGATTCAAGTAATTCACAAATTTTGAATGCAACATAAGAGATGAACAACAAGATTTGGCATTTAAGAATGGGACATTTGAATTTTCAGAGTTTGGTGTTGCTTTGGAAGCAAAATATGGTGAATGATCTTCCTTATATCAAGAATGATGATGAAGGATGTATTTTTGGGAAACAATACAGGAAAATTTTCTCAAATAGAACTTGGAAGGATAGTGAACATCTAGCGTTGGTGCATTCAGATTTGTGTAGTCCAATGGAGACAATGTCTTTTGGAAAGGCTCGTTATTTTCTCACTTTCATTTATGATTTTTCAAGGAAGACTTGGGCGTATTTTTTGTAGGATAAATGTGAAGTGTTTTCACATTTTATTGAGTTCAAGGCATTGGTTGAAAACCGAAGTGGTTTCAAGATTCTCACCCTAATTACAAATATTGGGGGATAATACAGGTCAAATGAATTCTTGAATTATTGCAGGAAAAATGGTATAAAGCGAGAGTTTACCAATTTCTACTCTCCTCAACAGAATGGAGTGGCGGAGAGGAAAAACAGAACCATAGTCGAGATGGCTAGGAGAATGATAAAGGCTAATTCACTTGGTAATGAGTTTTGGGCTGAAGAAGTACACACATTAGTATACATTCTTAATAGATGTCCTACGGAGGCAGTGTTGAATTTGACTCCCGAAGAATCATGGTCAGAACATAAACCAAGTGTTGCACATATGAAATTTTTTGGTTGCATTGCATATGCACATTTTCTGAAGGAAAAGAGAAGCAAATTGGATGATAAAAGTGTGAAGTGTATTTTCATTGGTTACAATATTGAAACAAGAAGTTACAGGTTGTTTGATCCTCAAGAAAAGAAAGTAATAATAAGCTGAGATGTTGTATTTGATGAGAAGGGAATTTATCAGTCATAACTAGTATAGTTGAAATTAAAAGAAGATACAATTACTATTGATGGTGAATCATATTCCAAGTCAGTAAAGGAAGATGAATTTAAGAAGAAACCTAAGTGGTTTGAAAGAAGTCATTCTGAAAGAAATATGTTTGATAGAAATTTTGAAAAAAGATTTACCAGATCTCAAAGTAATCTTGTGAATTATGCACTTATGACACATGTAATGAAGATGGATGAATCACAAACTTATGTAGAAGCATCACAAAAGAAATAATGGAATGAAGCTATGGAAGCAGATTTGAATGCTTTGGTGAGAAAGGATACATGGGATTTGGTGAATTTACCAAAAGCTAAAGAGGTGATTGGTACTAAATGGGTTTATAAAACTAAGTATAAATCATATGGTAAAATTGATAAGTATAAGGTTTGTTTAGTTGCAAATGGTTATGCACAGAGAGAAGGCATTGACTATACTGAGACATTTTCCCCAATGAAAAGATGGATACAATCATGATGGTTCTTGCATTAGCTACTCAGTATAAATGGACAATTTTTCAAATGGATGTTAAGTCAGATTTCTTGAATGGTTATGTGGATGACGAAATTTATGTGGAGCAACCTAAAGGTTTTGAAGTTCCAGGTAAAGAAGATAAAGTTTACAGGTTGAAGAAGGATTTATATGGTCTTAAACAGGCACCAAGGGCTTGGTCTTCAAGAATTGATAAATACTTCCAGGATCATGGCTTAATCAAAATTTTATATGAGTCCAATCTTTATATTCTTCAGTTAGGTTAGGATATTCTCATTGTTGCACTTTATGTTGATGATTTGGTCTACATAGGGAACAATGATGAGTTATTTCAAAAGTTTAACTCACACATGATTGTTGAGTTTGAGATGACAGATCTTAGAGAGTTACATTATTTCTTGGGAATTGAAGTTTGGCAAAAAGAAGATGGTATTTTGATGTCACAAGGCAAGTATACTTTGGATATTTTGAAGAAGTTCAAAATGATGAGTTGCAAGCTAGCAACAACTCCTTTGGAAGTTGGGTTGAAGTTATACAGACATGATGACTCCAAATCAATTGATATTACTTTGTATTGTCAATTGGTTGGAAGTTTGATCTACTTAACTACAACTCGACTAGATATATCTTTTGCAGTCAGTATGGTATCTAGATTCATGTCAAACCACATGGAAATACATTGGAAAGAAGCTAAGAGGATTTTGAGATATCTACATGGTACAATTGGTTATGGTTTGATATACATATCTACAAAAGATTTCAAGATTATTGGTTATTCAGATTCAGATTGGGTAGGTTTCATGGATGACAGGAAATCAACTTTAAGATATTCATTTAGCATGGGTTCAGCAGCAGTTGCTTGGAGCACTAAAAAAAAACCTACAATTTCTCTCTCCACAACAGAAGCAGAGTATAAATAAGTAGTGACAACAACATGTGAAGCAATTTGGTTGAGAAGAATTTTGGAGGATCTTCATGAGCAATAGGAACAACCTATTTAGTTGATATGTGATAATCAAAGTGCTATTTAGATGACCAAAAATCCAGTGTTTCATAAAAAGACCAAGTATATTGATATTCAATATCATTTTGTTCGAGATTTGGTTCAACAAGGTGTGGTCGAGATCAATTATTACAGAACAAACAAACATGTAGCTGATATTTTCACCAAAGCACTATCAAAGGAAAAGTTTTGCAAATTCAGAGATGATCTTGGAATATTTCCAAATGATCATTATGGGGGAGAAATGTTGGAATAATGATTCATTTATCATATTCTAGATATAATTGTTTTTTAGTAGTATTGTTATTTGTTATGTATAGAAAGTTTAATTAAGGTGACGAAATAAATTTGAGACATTCATGGAGAGATTATTGGAGAGATTGTTGAGAGATTGTAGGAGAAGATGATTTCCCGTAACATCTTCTCTCATTTTATTTATTCATGCTTTAGTAATGAGAAAGTTTGAGTTGAGTATTCATTGTTTTTGTATTATTGCTCCATTATTTGTTGGTGTATTTTCTTGAGGCAACCTCAACACCAGTCTCTCTGACCTTATATGTAAATTCTGATTCTAAAAGGTAATACAACTCTAGCTTACAAAAAAAAAGATAGTGTAATGATGTGTTTTATTTCATAAACCATTTATGACATTGAATGATTAAATAGAACAATAAGATTTATGTCTCACCTTGTGTGTTGAGAGGGATGAAAAGTATATATCTCTCTATTGGCGTTCTTTCATTAGGTAGAGGGAGAGAGAAAAAAGATATCTCTTGTGAATATCTATTAAGGCAAGAAAGCATTCAGTTGTTGTTTAATGCTTCCAAGCCATGAGATGTCTATTGATGTATAAGGAGATGTCTATTAATGTATAAAGGAGACATTCATTGATTCGTTATATATGTGCTAACATTTTATCTCTTGTATAGATGCATATCCTTATCTTTCAATGTATGATGAGGTTGAGATAACATATCAAGTTTGGAATACATAAATAGGAATTAAAACAAACTGAGTTAAAATGTGGACAAACTCAACTTTTCTAGAGAATATTTTTTTACACAAGGAAAAGTTCTACCCTAATACACTCATTCTTTTGAAATTCTAACGATCTAAATCTTCTTAAAAAAGTTAAGTTTGTCCAATTTTTAATTTATTCCAATAAAAACTAGATTTTCTTTGTATATGTTACAGGGGCAATAAAACAAAAAATACAAAACTCACTTTGAACTCTATATATAAGTCAATGCATCTCATAAACTTCTTAAAGATGATGGAAATTTGTTTTGACTATCGCTAAAGTAGATGAAAAGTCAAAATGAAAGTTGTTTAGTCTTCTTTTGAATGATAGATGAAAAGTCAAATGAAACTTCACTCTTATCTAGCTCCCTTTTGTGAAGCAAAATTAGAAGTGCTAAATAGTCGAAACTTTGAATTTGTCAAACAATTGAAATCTTGGCATTTGATTAGTAACGATAAAAGTTGTCAATCGTGGATGTGGACTTGTATGGACTTTGCTTGGCACGTGGTGTCATGTCGCAGGAATCGGGTGTAATAACAACACAAGAGTTAYGTATTGCATRTGGTTCCTTCRCGTTATTTCTACCTTGACAATTCAAAGGACAGTATTACACTTCGCCTCGACTAATTTTAAATTAAGGTAAGTGGTATGTTAATGTAAAAATGATTGTTTTGTCACCTAATTTTAATAGAGGGAATATTTAATATATCATTAAAAAGTTGTTAGGATGTCTAAACTAAGGAGATGTTATATAAACATTTTGTTGTAATTTTTAATTGTTCAAAATTCTATACTTTATCTAAGTCAATTAAGAATAAGTGTATGTATATGTGTTAATTGGAAAATTTATGAATATCACTACACAATCATTATTATTTTAATTATTTATGATAATTTTTTTTAAATAATAATAATAATGATGATCATGGTAATCTAATTTTAAGATCACTATCAAGTTAAACATTAAATTGGTGTATAAGAATTTCTTGTTTGTGGGACAAGGGACTCCTTCAATTCAACAATTTGACTACTAAAGTCTATGTAGGTGTACATACCCTACTCCATCAAGATTTAAATCAAAAAGCAAATCCACAAGGTATTAGTAAGAAGACTACAATAATTGCTTATGGTAGACTAACCTATGCTATATGCTATAGTTAAACATATAAAAAAATATTCTATAAAATTATTTAAATGTTTAACTAAAATTATTAAGTATAGCTTAAGTAAATCTAATAATTAATAGCATATGTTTCCTCTAAAAAAAATCATAAATTCAAATCTAATTGAATTAATCCCATGACTAAAATAAAAATTATTAAAAATTAAAAACTTATAATACAACATCATCCTTAACAATAAGGAAATTATTAAACAGTAATGGATCATAATCTTCCTTCTATATATTTGGATGTTATGTGATTTTATAGTCATTACCATCTCTAATATATTTAAATTATAATTTTAAAAATTTATTATTTTAATTTTAATTAAATATATGTTATAATCACAAAGAAAGTAATACTCAAACAAATATGTGATTATTAAAAATGAATATTAATAACTTCAGAATTAATTTTTTTTATTTATATTATTAAAATTTAAAAATTTAAAATCAATATTATACTTGAAATTTAAAATTAATATCATTAAAGTACAATAACATTTCACAAATTATTTAATATATATTATTGAAATTTAAAATTAATATTATATTTGAAATTTAAAATTAATATTATTAAAATATAATAGCATTTCTCAAATTACTTAATATAAATTTAAATTGAATAGTAATGGTCGGAGCGATTCTTATGAGATTAAAACAAGTCTACGAGAGCTTATTAATTGAAATATTGACTACTGACCTTTTTTTTGGATTTTTATCAAAGTGATAAACAAGTCTATGAGAGGTTATTAATTGAAATATTGACTACTGACTTTTTTTTTTTTGGGACTTTCTCCAAAGAGATAAACAAGTCTATGAGAGCTTATTAATTAAAATATTGACTACTGACTCTTTTTTTTTTGACTTTCTCCAAAGTGATTTTAATATGGTGTATGTAGGTCCTAATGCTTTGAAAAACGTGGTGCAACGGACCATAGGACACATTAGTGAGCACACCCCACCTGATGAAGCAAAAGTGGTTACAAGAGGACAAAGTCAAAAGGCAAATGCTCCAAAGAATGAGAAGAAAAGTGCACCTCAAACAAGTGATTTTAATATGGTGTTTATTTTTTTATTTTTTTGGGGGGTTGGTCAATTACTCAAATCTATTCAAATTTATAGGATTCAATTATTCATCAAAAAAATTTGGGTAAAATAAAAAAAAAAATTACCAAAAACAATAAAAAATTAAAACTTTTAATCAGGTAGATTCAACTATTCATCAATAAATTTTGGCCAAAATAAAAAAAAAAAAATTGCCAAAAAACAATCAAAAGTTACAACTTTTAGAGTATTGCCTTTTAAATTTTAGGCAAAATCAAAAACAAAATTGCCAAAAAAAACAGTCAAAAGTTACAACGTTTAGAGCACTGCCTTTTAATAGTTAAGAACATGTGTTTCCTCTTAAGAGGTCACAAGTTCAAATCCAGAGGGGGGTAGGGTATGTATACCTTCGTAGACTTTACCAGTCAAATCGCGGAGGGGGTCCCTTGTCCCACAAACAAGGGGGTCTCATAGACCAATTTGATATGCTGGCTTGACCGTGACCTTAAAAATAGATTATTATTATTATTATTATAATATCATAAAAGTGTTGAGACTATTCCATTCCATGGTCGTTGGGATATTAATTTTTTTAAACTGTGGGGGGTTTCTCATCGTTTGCTATGTTTCATTGAAAGCGGGATAACAGGGAGCCGTGTTCTGACAGTAAATGGAAAATTGTGGTCTGTCATTGAAAACGGAATAACAGGGGCTGTGTCCTGACACCAGGATGAAAATTTGTGTAGTCGACTTTCCTATGCGTTGTGGATGGCGTGCCCATCTCTCACATATATATAATATAACCTGTTCATGATATAGGTAGTGAAGAGAAAAAACATAGATGGATTCGTGGAGAAGAAATTGTGTCTCTACTATTTTTCTAACACCCTGTGTCGGCAGCCTCATTCTTATAGCCTTCTTCTCCCTTCTCATACCAGTTTTTCCTGCCACTTTTGTCTTTGATGGATTCAACGGAACCAACATAACCTTGGAGGCGGGTGCTTCATACATCCACTCCCAATCCGTGCTCCGCCTCACAAATCACACGCGTTTCATGCTCGGCCGGGCGCTGTATTCGATTCCCGTGCAAATGAAAAGCAACGAAACGCTTTCATCCTTCAGCACAACCTTCGTTTTCAGCATGGTCCCTTTCCCTACGTCAGCAGGCGGGCACGGAATTGCCTTCATTGTCACGCCATATAACACAGCTCTCATGGGAAGTCTGCAATCCGATTATCTGGGGTTGTTTAACGAAACCAGCTACGGGAAACAATACAATCCCTTGTTCGCGGTCGAGTTCGATACAGTCCAGAGTGTGCAATTCAATGACACCGATGGCAACCATGTGGGCGTGGACATCAACAACCTCCACTCAGTCCAGGCCAACACTGCCGGCTATTGGACTGGGGATGATTTCCAGGAATTCAACCTCAAGAGCGGACGGAACATACAGGCATGGATAGATTACGATCATTCTCAAACCTGCCTCAACGTTAGCGTCATGCCAGCCGGCTTGCAGAGACCGCAGAGGCCCCTGATATCTCTCAATATCGATCTACGCAGCGTTCTGCAAGAGAAGATGTTCGTTGGCTTTTCAGCTGCTACGAGTCAGTATTTATTCGAAGACCATTACGTTCTTGCGTGGAGCTTCACCACCGAAGGAACGGCACCCCAACTCAACATCTTGCGTCTACCATCGTTTGCTAACAAGTTTTCCAATCGTCCGAGCGTGGGGTTCATAGCCGGCGTTACAGTGGCCTCTCTGGTTGTCTTCGCGCTGGTGTTTGCGGCTGTGTTTCTCAAAAGTGCGAAATACAGAGAAAAGATCGAAGAATGGGAGGAGGAGTTTTGGCCCCATAGATTCACTTACAAGGAGCTCCACATTGCCACGAATGGATTCAGGGACGAAAACGTTTTGGGCCAGGGGGGTTTTGGCAAGGTTTACAGGGGCGTTATCCCTGGCAGCGGCCAAGAAATCGCAGTGAAATGCATAACGAAGGAGTTCACGGAGGGAATGAAGGGGTTCGTGGCAGAGATCTCGACCATGGGGCGCATGCAACATCGGAACCTGGTTCAGCTCAGGGGATGGTGTAGGAGGCAGAAGCAGCTATTCATCGTTTACGACCACATGCCCAACGGCAGCCTGGACAAACTCATATTTGGGAACCCGACGACAGTGCTGCCGTGGGCTATGCGATACGTGATCATGAAGGGCGTGGCGGCAGGGCTGCTGTATCTGCACGAGGGATGGGAAAAGAAGGTCATCCACAGAGACGTCAAATCGAGCAACGTGCTGCTAGATTTGGAGCTCAACGGGCGGCTGGGAGACTTCGGCCTCGCCCGGCTTTATGATCACAGCAAGAACCCAGACACGACTCGCGTTGTGGGAACGCTGGGGTACATAGCGCCGGAGCTCACACGGACGGGGAAGCCCACGCCCAGCTCGGACGTGTTCAGCTTTGGTGTTCTGCTCTTGGAAGTTGCGTGCGGGAGGAAACCCGTGGACCTCAATTCCAAACGAGTGTTTTTAGTAGAATGGGTGTGGGAGCTGTACTCCCAGGTTGCGCTGCTGGACGCGGCCGATCCGAAGCTGGGGAATGAGTACGAGGCGGGCGAGATGGAGAAGGTGTTGAAACTGGGATTGTTGTGCTCGAGAGCCGAGCCGGAGATCAGGCCAGGGATACGGCATGTGTGTCAAATACTGGAAGGTGAAGCGCCTGTCCCTGAAGCCATATCGATTCGTTTAGGGTGAATGTTATGGATCAGTGTAGTGTAGGCGTTAATGGGTGTGCTGCTACCGCTGCTCCGGAGGACAAGCCTGTCCAGAAAATTCCGGGCAGAAGCCGGTCAAACGGATGGCTCGATTCAACACCTTTAAGCTCTCCACGGGAATGCGTGATCATAAAAATATAGAAAGGTTTGTCATTATTCCGTCCAAAGTTTTAGTTTAGGTTTTATCAAAGAAACGTGTTCAAAAGCTAAAGGTTGTGAGTTCCATTCATTCAAGATGTTATTGAAATAAAAGAGGTTTGGAATAAAATAAAATATATTGGACTAAGCTGGAGTAAAAGCAATACGTGTTTGTTTTATTTTAATTAAAATAAAACTTTTATATACAAAATCGAATTGTTATGTTATAATCGTTGAGTATTTTTTATAATCTTTTACAATTTGTAGGAATAAGTATATATTCATATGTAATTTTTTTTTATAGGAATAAGCATATACTCATATGTAACTTTTTTAATAGTAATATGTAATTTTTTAATAATATATAATTGATTAAAATTAATTGCATTTCATATTAAATATATATATAAATTATTATATTTATAAATATGATATATTCAACTTACTGATCAGGGATATGGGTAAGTTCTATCAACGTTTATTGTTTCTCTCTTTTTCAAAATGTAGTAAGATAACTAATTATAATAATAATCGGGATGCTTCAAAGTGATGAGAAAGTTTTTTATAAGATGGATAAAAAAAAGTAGTGATGTAATCAATTATAATTATAATCATTATCAAAGTGATGAGAAATGTTTTTATAAGATCGATTTCATGTGTTTTTATATATTAAATTGATATTTAAATAATTTATTTAAAGTGAATATTTTAAAATATTTTAATTATTATCAATTTAAAATGAAAAAAAAAAATTGTTTTGTACATATTTTTTAAGTGCATAGTACAAATGTTGTCTTAAATATTTTATATAAAATGATTATAATCATTTATTAAACATAAAAAAATAAAAATGTTTTAAATATAAAATTAAAAAAATAAAATTAATTTCAATTCATTAAATTGTGTGAGTAATAAGTTTAATTACATTAAAATCATTTTAATATTAATAATCATTTATAAATTTTAAAAACAAATTATTAAATAAATTAATAATAATGTTCATAATACCATAATGTTTAAATTGTGTGAGTAATAAGTTTAATTACATTAAAATCATTTTAATATTAATAATCATTTATAAATTTTAAAAACAAATTATTAAATAAACTAATAATAATGTTCATAATACCATAATGTGGAAAGTGCAAAACTTAATAGAAGTATAATCTTAAGCATACACAATATCACCATAATCCTACATACTACTAATTTTGGAAAATATCACTTATAATAGTAAATAGTAGCTCTACAATATTTAAACTTTCAGAATATTTTATTTTAATTTAAATTTCGCCCTAATACACAATAAGCATGCTAGATGTATTCATATACATAAAAGTTGTTATTCAAATTTTAGAATATCAAAATGTCACTTTGTTAAAAATTAAGAAATTTGAAATAATGAGATGATGAAATTTTATAATTTTTTCTGCATTTCATTTTATCTTATGTTAGTTTGTTGAAATATATGTTATATTGGGTTTCAAGATATTATAATTTATTATAATTTTTCATCTTATATAGTTCGTGCACAAAATGATTTTGGTATTTAAGAATCCAATTGTTTATAATCACTTTTTAGACTCATTATAAATTCATATCTTTTTTAGTAAAATTTGATAATAAACATACATTCTTATGGGGAATGAAAAGAGACATCCAACATTATAATGAAAACACAATAAAAATATCATCATTTTGCTTTTTCCTCCAAAAGCTTAATTAGACACAACCTAACAAACATCATTGCCAACATCACACACACCCTCCTCTCTACACACCTTGCACTCTGCTCCCTATGAATATGCTCGTATATATAACATCTCTCAACCAGTTAAACCATGCATGTGCATGTGATTGCATGGGAAATTTGTTGATATATTTCCAACAAGTCTGTAGTCTATATTCTATAGAAGGGATTTCATGGCTTCTATTCATTAAATGGAAAAATGAAAACTAAATGGAAAAGAAAAGCTAACCAAACGTAAAAGAGGTATACGCTTACTTTGTCATCCACTAATTCATGACAGATATATTGGTCATAGTTCCTCTCGGCATCTATTTGTGACTTCTAGCGACATTGCTATTGAACTTTCTAGATAAAAGGAAAGTGAAGGAATAGGCATTCTAACATATTTTATTGAACAATCAATCAAATCTCCATACATTACAATGGAGTATAGTTAGCTTTTTATAGGTTTTTATTACATATAATTAACTTGCTCGTCACCAATATCATGTGTCCAAAATCATCACTATTGTAATAAAATACATACAATAAAACTAATAAATCCTTTTAAATAATTGTAATAAATAGATACAATAAATCAGAAGCAATGTTATACAATTCAATCCATGTTTAGAAAGAATAAATGTGTTCCCATGCAATGTTATAGGATTCAGTCCATGTTTAGAAAATTTATGGAAGATGTGATTAACAGTTTAATTAGATTGTAACTTTCGGTCATCGTAGGACCCGGATACAAAGTCAACCATTGACTTTGTATATGAACCCTACGAAAATCTAGGAAATACTTTTTCATACAGTGAAAGGGAAGAATGTTATACAATTCAATCTCTGTTTAGATCTATGGAAGAATCAATTAACAGTTTAATTGATTTACTAGATTGTAGATTCCGGTCATTCTTGTCATCGGAGGAGGATCCGGCCATGAAGTCAATCATTGAATTTGTATCTAGACTATCCTCTGAAAATATAAGATCGAAGATGACTTCTAAAATCGTTAGGAATTTTCTCTGTTTCAGTTTACATTTTTTGTTTTTTTCGATATTTTTCTGTTTAATTTTACATGAAATAAGGTTAGAAATTATAAGGTTAGAAATTATTGGATTTGTATATTTGAGTGAATAATTTAAAACATATTTATATTAGAAGATTTAAGGAAAAAACATAAAATAATTAGAAAATGCAATTTCTTCTGTTTTTCACTGGATGTAGAGGGATTCTAACTGCTTTTAGACCGTTTGTACCACTGGTTCTTATTTATGTTGCCTAAAGATGAGATTTTTCTCTCTTCAGAAAAGTTGATATATTATATTTTGTCACTCATAGTTTTTAAATTTGAATTGAAATTGGATTTAATATAGAAATATAAAATATTTTTTTTTAATTTGAAAAAAATAAAAATAAAAAGTATTGATATTCAAAACCTCCTCAAAAAAAATTTAATCATGTTATAAATATTGCAAATCGAATTAGATGTTGCAATGAATGACATAAGTTTACATGAGATTGACAATTTTTTTTTTAATGTATAAAAGAAACATTTTAAACATAAAAAAAAATGAATTTCCAATCTAAAAAGTAAAATGGAATAAACAGAAAATTGTTAATGTTGTTTAAACTTTAAAGTCAGGTAGGGTGTACAGAAAAACTAGAAAGACAAGTTTGAGAAAGGTAAACAATGCATAACTATAAGGTTGCAGAACAAATAAGTATTTTCATAGTGGTCATGGATACGGTTAGGGTTTACAGCATCACATTAGACTTATCTGTAAATATGCAAATTTTTAAACAAAAATACAGTCGTAACCCAAAGGACAATGCATTTCTACTAATTGGGAAATCACTTAGATACACTGCTTATTTATTTTTCCTTCTAGCTTACGAAAATTCATATTATTCTTAATAGTATATTAACACTTTCAACACTTTTCATTACAGTGCCATTTTTCCCTCATTATCTCCCTATACATATTAAAAACCAGCGTCTCGAAGACAACTCACTGGTTATAGCATCTTGTATTAGAAGATGTATTCTATTAAAAACTACGATTTGCACGGATTCAGTGTTTTGTGCAAGAGATGAATTTTTAACAGATTTCCAACGTTTCTATGAAATGAGTTGTTGCATTTGTACACGCAAAACATACATGGCCATTCAATGCTCTGTATTTTTCTTATTTTTCTTCTGGCATAGTACTAGAACCCAGGGTTTTCAGTGAACAAATTACCACATTTTTTTTTGGTGAACTTCCCATACCGAATTTGAATTAACTTATTAATCTGCAAAACAAACCTATGGCTGAATTTTCACGGATTCAATCAAATTTGATAACTATGATTTTGTGTAAAATCCATATATATATATTAAGGCCTCTTATTTCAGGGCCTCAATAAAATAATAAATATTTCCTAATCTCTTAGTGAAATAAGTGCAGTTCAGTGTAAGTTTTCCTTTCATGATTTTCTTTATACCAAGAGTAAACTGGTAAATAGACATAATAACAACATATTAACTTAGTAAATTGCATACCTTGACCTGTAAGTTGGTTGATTTAGCTCCTCGTTCATTTGTTCTTGTTCTTTCCCAAACTTCTCAACTGAATATTAATCTCCCATCCAACTAGGAACAACCTCTCCATCTCCTTAGCTCCGACAATCCTTATGGTTTCCTAGCCCCAAAGTTCCTGGCAACAGTGTCCCTTTAAAAGCTCCCAAAACAATTTGTTCTTTCAATTTCCTCCTCCTTCCTCCCTCTTTCAGAATTTCTTCCTTTCCTCTTCCTTCCCCAAATTTCTCCCAAAACCAAAAGACAACTCTCCAATTCCTCTCCCCCATTCTTATCCCCCTCTCTCGAATCCATGCCCACCCTTCAATTCCCCAAATTCCTTATTCCCTCATTAATTCCCCAAGAGCCTTATCCACTCATTAATTACTTCTCCTACCATTTTAATAATAAAATAATAAAAAGACTCATTGAATTTATTTTAATAATTAATTAAATTTAAATTAACAACTATGATAAATAAATAATCAAATTGGTTTGTTATATACACCCACCCTTCAAGAAACTTCGTCCCTAAGTTAGAGTAATTTACAATATAAGGGTGATAACACATGATTCATACATCCACATCAAATAAACATCATCAATTTAAAACACTTATATAATATACATACTAGTGTACATGTGCAAGACATGCATGTGTAGCTAGCACATACATGAGTCGCACATGTACTAATGACAATAATTATCACACCTAAAATAATTCGTGTATGCGTCCAATCCAATCAACAAGACCATTCATTTCATAAAAGATAGTAAGGCAATTAAAATGTTTGCAAAATCCATCAATTATAATAATTTAGCACAAACAACATTCACTTAGATAATTGTAGTTCAATTAAGAAATTATAAATATACATATATACATATTTTTCAAGTGAAAGCCTCACACACTCTCAACTACTTCTATTCATCCTTCCTCCCTAGCCTACTTCCATCTTCCATCCCTATCCTTCCTCTGTTGGACTATCTTGGAGCGTCAACCATATTGACCTAACTCCATATATAACCCGTAAGCGGATGTCTCAACTCTCTTGTCCAAGCTTCCTTGATAGGCAACTAACAGTCATCATCACACGTCTAGGGGAGCGTGAGATAACACCGTCCTCCCATGACTCCAGGTTTTAGAGGATACATGGTGGGAAATGACTCCACCCCTCCTGATAGAACTAGGTTCAACACCCTACCATGGACCATACAGTGACACTATATTGCTGGGAATTTTTTCATCGTATATTCAGTTTCAGGCAGTCTTGCCAAAAAAAAAACTGCACTTGTCCACATATCATAGAAATGCATTTGAACCAACATATTTTCACATACAAATATTCATACCAAACTGTTTCTTGGTCGATCACAATATCAACCTTTTATTATCATTTTCCTTTGGTTATTTCATATCCCATTGACCTGTAGATTAGTCTATAACAAAAACTCATACATATATATGCATTACTATCATGTAAATGCATTTAATCATATTCTCAATTCAATATCCATGTACCAACAACTTTAAATGTCAAAATTTTCAAGTTAGAAATAGATTGCATAGTATCCATCATAATTCAAATAACGATAAACAAAATTGGCATTCACATAGGTCCATATGTCTTAAAATTTCAAGTGTATCATTAATAGTTTCATAGTTAATCAAAAATAATATATGATTAGGCCTTAAGTAAATCTAGCTATCTAATTTAAAAGGTGGCATTACATACACCCAACCTTCGGAAAACATATTCTCGAGGTGGTCAAAAAGTGAGGGATGATCTTATCGTAAGGTCTCTACATCCTCCCAAGCAGTAGATCATGGGCTATACTTGTCCCACTGGACCTTAACTTGGTCTACCAGATGATTCATGAGTTGTCGGACCCTATGGTCCAATATGCATAACGGTTCAACCATGAAGGTTCCCTCGTCCGATACCTATAATTCCTTCCAATTCAATTTATGAGATTCATCAGCAACATAATGATGTAGAACATATACATGAAAAACATTATGAGTTTTATGCAAGTGGGGTGGCAGTACGAGATGATAGGCAACGGGTCCAATTCTCTCTTGGATTTTGAATTGTACTATAAATCGAGGCGACAAATTTTTCCCCTTCCCAAACCGAATAGTACTCTTATTAGGCATGATACGAATGAAAACTTGATCTCCCACTTTATAACTTTGGTCCGTCCTATGTGCATAAGCTTAATTGTTTTGTCTATCATATGCTTCCTTTAGTCGTTTTCTAATCTAAATCACCTATTCCTCTATCTCTTGAATCAATTCTGGCCCAAGAGTCACTTGGTCTTCTAACCTTTCCCAACTCAACGATGTCCTGCATGGCCTTCCATACAGAGCTTCATAGGGTGGCATTCCAATGGAGCTATGAAATTTTTTATTGTAGGAACACTCTACCAAAGGTAGTTACTTCTCCCAATGGGTTTGATTATCCATAACATACATCCTAAGAATGTATTCCATAACCTGATTTACTCTCTCATTTTTCCCATCTGTTTCAGGATGATATGGCGTTGTTAAGTTCAACTGTGTTCCTAACGCTGACTGCAAACTTGTCCAAAACCTAGATGTGAATCAAGAGTCCCGATCTGAAATAATCTTCTTGGGTAACCCATGCAGACGAATGACCTCACTTATAAACACGTGTTCCACATCACTGACATCATAAGTGTCTCTAACTAGAATAAAATGAGCACTCTTGGTCAAATTATCAACTATCACAAGAATGACATTGTGTTTGTGTGATGTGAGTGGAAATCCTACAACAAAATCCATAGAAATGACTTCCCACTTGGAAATAGGAACATCATGTGGTTGTAGGATACCTGTCGGGTGGTGGTGGTCAACCTTCACTTGTTGACACTATAGGAACTCGATGACGAAATGGACTACATTACGCTTCATGCCTACCTAGAAGAAAAAATTCTTCATTTCTGCGTACATTTTCTTCACACCTGTATGTTCACAATAAAGTTCTCTATGGGATTCCTTGAGTATGATGCTTCAAATATCTCCACCTTTGGGGATGTACATCCTTTCCTGATATCTTAATAATCCATCTACTTCCAGGCTATATCCTTCATACTTTGGATCTAATTGCCTCCCATTCTGGAGGGTTGAAGTAACCTTTAAATACCAACTATCTCCAAGAAGTTTCCCAAACACTCGCTCCCTCAGATTAAATTTTTAGGGTACCAAGGAGAAGACACACGGTCTACTTCTCAAGGCATCCGTGACCACATTCTCCTTTCCCTTTATGTACGCAATTCCAAAATCGTACTCACTCATAAAATCACTCCATCACCTCTTCCTGGCATTAAGATCCCTTTGAGTGAAGAGATGATTTAATCTTTCATGGTCTGTTTTGACCTCAAAGCTTTTCCCCAGTAGACAATGCCTCAAAAGATTCAGAGCTAGCATTACAACTGCCAACTCTAAATCATGAGTAGCGTAAACCTCCTCATGTTGCCTCAACTTTCTTGACACATGCGCTATCACTCCCCCATCCTGCATTAGCACGACTCCCAATCCTTACTTCAAGGCATCCATGCAGATTGTGAAGTATTTTTCCATATCCGACACTTGTAGAATTGGTGCACTAGTTAGTAACCTATTAAGCTTGATGAATGCAATATCACATTCTTTTGTCCATTCATACCTAAACCCCTTG
The DNA here is from genome assembly GCA_009831015.1 of Picea engelmannii. NCBI lineage: Eukaryota > Viridiplantae > Streptophyta > Pinopsida > Pinales > Pinaceae > Picea > Picea engelmannii. Next base: position 308,661 of record ML784309.1, read on the forward strand.
TGCTACAAGGTGGTGATGGTTTTCTCTATCTTAGATAACCCTTGTACAAACCTCCGATAATAACCAGATAGCCCCATGAAGCTTCTCACCTCATGAGCATTTTTTGGCACTGGCCATTCCATAATGGCCTTTACCTTTTTTGGATCCACAAAGATTCCTTCACTGGAAATGATATGACCTAAATAGTGAATTTCTTTCTGGAAGAAAGAACACCTCAACAAATTTCCATACAATTTGTTCTCTCTAAGGCACAACAACACCACCCGCAAGCATTCCTCATGTTCTCTTTTGTTCTTGGAATAAATTAGGATATCATCCAAAAAGACCTGTACAAAGCGGTATAAGTACTTTTGGAATACACCATTCATGAGGCTCATGAATGTTGTTGGCACATTGGTCAAACCAAAAGGTACTAAAAAAAACTCGTAATTCCCAAACCAAGTTCGAAAGGAAGTTTTAGGAATATCTCCTTCCTTAATCCTTAACTGGTGATACCCTGATCGCAAATCAATTTTTTAGAAAAATGCTACTCCTTTCATTTGATCAAAGAGGTCATCTATCCGTGGCATTGGGTACCTATTTTTCACTGTAGCATGGTTCAAGTCCCTGTAATCTATTCACAGTTGTAAGGAACCATCCTTCTTCTTGAAAAATATTATTGGTGCACCCCAAGGTGAGACACTAGGCCTTATTATCCCTAAGTCAAGTAGTTCATTCAACTGCATCTACAACTCACAAGGTTACGACACGATCATCCTATACAGTGTCTTGGAAATTGGCTCCCCACTGGGTTTTAGCTCAATGGTAAAATCAAGCTCTCTCTCAGGAGGTAACCCAGGAAAATCTTTCGTAAAAACATCCTCAAACATGGACAATACTCGATACTGATCCATGGAGGGTCCTTTCCATTCATTGACTGCTTCCACTACATATAATCGACAACCTTGCCTCATGCCATGTTTAACCTTCATGGTCGAGATAAAGTGTAGAGACACCTTCCTCGATACACCTTGGATCTCTAGTGACCTTCCTTCATCGTCAATACAAAGCACCATTTTCGTGAAAAAATTTACCATAGCTCGATGGGCTTCTAACTAGTCCATTCTGATGATTAGGTCATACATCCCTAGAGAAGTAAAATACACCTCCAACCTAGTAGTACACACTCCCAGATCTACTAGACAATTATCAATGCTAGGTCCAACCACTTGTTTTTCCCCCGAATCCATCTTGACTTGTTTAAATTCTTCGCACTTGTAGGCTGCCAACCCACACTTTTCTAATGCACAAGGTGATATGAAACTATCGGTATCACCAGAATCAACTAAAATATTAACATGACATAATTTAGTGTACCTGACAACTCCATGATGCAGGAGCATCGTTGTCAGAGGACACGTGGAAGATAGTTCAACACCCTTTGCGTGCCTTTTGAGTACAATTTGAATTTTGGATGGAGTATCTCAGAGAATCTCTGAGTAAATGATGAATCAGAGAAGTTTTAATGGTCGGAGGATGAACGATTGCGTAAAACCAGGAGAGGTCATAACATCCTTTAGTTTATTTGATTTTGGCGTGGATCTGAACATTCACCTTAATTGTTTACATTAGCCTTAATTGTTTTTCACAAACATTTATTGTAATAGGACTTAAGTAGATGTAAGATTTTACTTCGATGAGATAGGTAGTTCGAGGGAACCCTAGAGGACCTCTTGTATATGTAGATGCATTGTATGCCCAAATGTGGTTGCCAATTAGCCGTATATAGTTGTTACTGAATGTAAGTTGTTTTTATCAGAGATGTATCCATTTACACTTGAATGAATATAATAGAGGGATATTGACCCAACACATGGTGTTACTATTGTTTACAGTTTCCCTCTTATTTTATGTTTTCATGAATAAATGAGTTATGTTATTGAGTATATGAAACCATGAAGTATTTGGATGAGTTTCAATTGTTTCTCTTCGTTGAGTTCATGCAAGGTGTGCATACAGTCCATAAGGAGTGTGTTGACAAAGTCTCTTTTGACTCAGAATATTAGAAGAGATAGCATGAAACTTCCATTTGCAAGGAGTGAAAAGGGACTGTTGCAAGGTGTACACAGTCACCCGCAAGAAGCTAAGTCTTGCATAATAATTTGTTGCGAGGAGTGCATAGATTCAAAGTTCGACTAAGTGTCGAAGTAGCCCTCTAAGGAGTCAAAGGGTTAAAGAAACAAACCTCAAGAGAGACAGCGGGAAGATATATTCAAAGGGACTAAAGCTATGAAGGTTTACCGATTTATCCACTGAGATCCATCCAGGAGGAATCATAATCATTCCAGATCATTGGATCTAGGCAAAGTGCGTGAGCTTTAAGTCTCGTTGTGCACACAGGAGAAAGGATTCGTCGAAGTCCCGAAGAGGTTAGGGACCGTCCATCATCCAGAGGGACAGGTGATCCAGGTGGATATTGGTGGCCACCCACCTATTCCACTTGGATCCCCACCATTGCTTCTTTCAGTTTTTCAGTTTCCACATAGCTTACTATTTTTAGCAGTTTTGTGTCCTGAACTTCCAGAGCTGTTTTGAGGCCCTAAACAATGTTTTTTTAGGAAACAGGGAGCAACATGCATCGTAGATTAATGTTTCTCATCCAAAATTTGTAGTCCTCAGATAGATATTTCTAACGAGGTATGGAACACGTCAAACGAAGATCGTATGCCAAAGTTACGTCCCCAGGAAGTTGATGTACCAATTTACCCAAACGGGGCCCATAGTCTTGGCGTTTCATCTCCTAGGGTTAGGTATTTGGATGTTTAGGGTTTTCCATTGTTTCTCAATAATAATAGGCCTTCGAGCCTCATTGTAACACAATTCAGAGGCTAGTAGCTGCCACATCCCTTCTCAGAGATAAGCTACCAGTGCCCCAACTAGTTTATTTTCATTCTGTCTGTAAGCATATTTCAGCCATTTGTTATTAATGAAATTAAGTCTTATTTCCGCTGCATCTCTACATTTATGTGTATTTATATATTTCATTGTTTTCCTACATAAATCCGGATTAGTGGTATCAAAGTGGTCTGCTCGTTCTCGATCCTTCTTTGCATGTCCCCAACGAGGTCTGGGTATAAGGAGTTAGGGCTCAATCTGGTTGAACCTTTGCAAGATCAACCTCGCAAACCCCGACGACCGTCCATGGGGGAAGAAAAGAAAGATGAGGGAGCAGGAGATCCTATCAAAATGTTTCTCGAGGAGGCCCTTAAGAAACAAAGGAATGCGATCCTTCAATAAATTCCCACTGTCGACGCATCGACATCCAACATCTACTCTGGCGGTGCCACTCCTTTTAAGGTACAAGTAAACTTTGACATTCCTATATTTGAGGGCCAAATAGATGCAGATGTCATAGATAGATGGTTGAATCTGTTAGAAGGATATTTCTCGGTTCATGACTTTTTCGATCGAGAATGGATTATTTTTTCACTGCTCAAAGCCGTCGCCCATGTCAAGGACTGGTGGGAAACCTACTGGGAGCAACAGGGAGAGGGGGAACCCTCTCTATTCTCGGCCGCTCCCACTTTGAATTCTTTCCTAGACACCATCAAGGAACAATATTATCCCATGGGGAGCTATGAGGAAAAATACATACAATGGACTACATTGTGGCAGCACATGGACCAAGATGTGCATGAGCTGACGAATCTGTTTCATACCCTATGCACAAAGTTGGGTATCAAATATTCAGAGAAACATTTGGTGTTAAAGTATCACAGTTGTCTGCACAGATACATTTATAAGGAAATGGATTTCCTCGACATCTCCTCGCTTGGTGTGGCATACCGGTATGCTACCAAGATTGAGCAAAAGTTGAAACAGAAGAAGCGAGACTTTGGGTCTGCAAATTAGAAGCAAGGGAAAGGTACCCCCAAACCGTAGAACAAAGGACCAATCCAAGTCGGGGTGGACCAGGACAACCTGCCAAAGCCGCAAGAAAATAACAACATCACGAAGCCCAAAAAGGACACGGGGAAGTGGTGTGAGTTCCATAAGAGCTCCACTGACAACACAAGTGAGTGTCGGGCCAAGCAGTCACTAGTAGTGGAGTTGAAGGCTTTTGAATCAGATGCATGCTCCGACTCTGAATCAAAACCTGACAAGGGGAATGACTGGGGGAATCAGATTATCGATGCGGAGCCCAATGCCACCATTTCCACCATGAAGATCCAAAAGGAGAAACTAGAAGATCCATATGAGGCAGGGCATCTCTTCCATTCCAAGATGTGGGTAAAGGGTTCCCCGTTGCAGTTCATTGTCGACAGTGGGAGCCAGAAGAACCCCATATCAGTAGAGGTCGTGAAGTGGCTGGGATTTCTAACCATAGCACACCCACAACCATACACCATCGGGTGGTTTCACCAAGGATGAGACCTCCGCGTCAGCCAACAATGTCACCTTCCCTACAACATCAAGCCCTTCACGAATGAGGTATTATGTGACATTACTCCTCTTGATGTTTTTGATGTATTATTAGGCTAAACGTACTTTTGTAAGAGACACGATGTGTATGATTCTAGGCCTCGTGCTGTTATTATCACTTTGGGAAATAATTTGTATAGGATACCGGAGATAGCACCGCTTACCACCATCTCTTTGGTTACTGCAAAACAATGCAGTAAGATCATTTCCAAAACTAGGAAATTGATTTTCCTGATGATCCGCCCTCAAGGAAAGAGGAAAACTGTGACCATGACCTCCAGACAGGGCCCTGCTGCACGACAACAATAGATGGATAAGGTCATGGAGGAGTACGAGGACATCTTCACCTCCCTCGCAGAGGTGCCTCTACACTGTCAGGTCAAGCACCCCATCGATCTGACCCTAGGTGTGCCGCTGCCCAATGGACCCATCTATCGATGCTTTGTTTTGGAGAATGAAAAAATCAAGAGGTAGATTCAGGAGTTGTTATAGAAATGTCACATTCGGTCGAGTTCATCGCCCTGTGGGAGCCCTATCATGTTGGTGCAGAAGAAGGATGGGACTTGGAGACTCTGCATTGACTATCAAGCACTTTTCAAGATCACTGTCTAGAATAGGTACCTGATCCCATAGATTGATGACCTTTTGGACCAACTCAAGGGGGAGAAATATTTCAGCAAGATCGACTTGAAGTCTGGGTATCACCAAGTACCAATCAAACCCTTTGATGTGTGGAAGACTGCCTTCAAATCCAAGGAGGGCCTTTTCGAATGGTTGGTCATGCCTTTCGGGTTGATGAATGCCCCTGCAACCTTCATGAGGCTAATGGACGACATATTGCAACCATTCAACAACTCATTTGTAGTGGTGTACTTGGATGACATTCTGATCTTCAACCAGACTTGGGAAGAGCACCTCCACCACATCTGATAGGTCCTCCAAACACTGTGGAAACACAAGTTGTGTGTCAATTTGGATAAATGCACTTTTGGCATGATTGAGGTTCAGTATCTAGGATACATTATTGATGAGAATGGGGTGCATGTGGATCCAACAAAGATCCAAGTCATTTGAGATTGGCCATTCCCAACCACCCTAACATAGATCCGCATCATTTTAGGTCTTGCCAATTTCTACCGCAGGTTTGTGTTGGGATTCTCTCATATCACTTGGCCCTTGAGACAAGTCACCAAAGGAGGAGAGAAAGAAAAATTCTTTTGATCTGAATCTCAACAGAAGGCGTTCGGGGAGTTGAAGCATCGCCTCTGTTCTTCACCAGTGCTCACATTACTAGACATGCAACAACCATTTGAGATCGAGACAGATGCCTCTGACTATGCTATTGGGGAAGTCCTTACTCAACATGGGCATCCAGTGGCATATCACAGTGAGACAGTTTCTGAAACAGTCTGAAAGTATCCCACTTATGACAAAGAGATGTATTCCATTGTGCAGGATTGTCAGAAATGGAAGCATTACATTTTTGGAAAGGAAACGGCCATCCACACAGACCACCGACCCCTGCATCTCATACAGACACAAGGGAAGTTGCAGAATGATCGCCATTAGAAGTGGTCCACATACCTGCAACAGTTTCATTTGAACATTAAGTATAAGAAAGGAAACACCAATAATATTGCAGACTGCCTCAGACGACCATCCATCATGGCACTAACCATTGTGCTCAAATCTTGTGGGAACGAGACTTCTGACTGGCCACTTCTCTACACAAGTGATCCAGAATTTGGCCACACATACATTACGCTCTTGGAGGATAATCAAGTTCCCAATTTTCACCTCCAGGATGCCCTGCTTTTTCACTTGGGACACCTTTGTGTTCCTTCAAGCGAGCGTGTCGAGATGATTTGGGAGGTGCACTACAGTAGGGTTGTTGGGAATTTCAGGGTCGAGAAAATTGTGGCAGTACTGCAAAAGTATTTCTATTGGTTGAACCTTCGACGGGATGTTGGGAAGTACATCAAGTCTTGCCTTGCTTGTGCCGTTGCCAAACTGACCATCAAGAAGCAAGGCCTCTATACTTTTCTTGCTACCCCCAGTCAACCTTGGGAATCCATCTCTATGGATTACATGTCGGGCCTTCCTTCTACTAAGAATGGAAATGACTGTATTTTTGTGGTCGTCGACCAATTCTCGAAGATGTCCATTATGATGGCCTGCAAGAAGAATATCACAGTAGAAGCCATTGCTAAACTCTTCTTTGAACGAGTGTGGGTACATTTTGGGATCCCACAGTCTATCATCTCAGATCGGGATAGCAGGTTCCTCAATACATTTTGGTCCAGTCTATGGTCAATGTTGGACACCAAGCTCACCAATTCCACAACTTTCCAATCCGCAAACTGATGGCTAGATAGAGGTCGTCAACCGGATGATCGTACACATTCTGCAAATGTATAATTCAAGTCATCCATGCACATGGGATGAGAGCCTCCCCTATGTACAACATAGCTACAACCAGGCTCTCCATATCTCAACTAGCCACAACCACTTTCAGGTGGGCTTGGGATTCCAACCACTATGTCCCATTGATATAGCCATGCCATTTGTAGCTACTCAGGAAGATTCAACTCATGTCCAATCTGAGGCTGACAAGGAAAATAGCTTCATTGAGTGTGTTCAACAAATCCACCAATAGGTTCATGACATCTTGGACAGAGCTAATGCTAAGTACAAGCAGCGACATAATCAACATCAGGTGTGACACAACTTCCAGGTGGGCGACAAAGTGTGGATACGTTTGCAAAGGGAGGGCCTCGCTGGACCCCACCGCAAGCTTTGCCCACTCCAATATGTGTTGTACACCCTCACCAAGGTTGTAGGGGAAAATTCCTTTGAGCTCAGCATTCCACCATTCCTTGGTCTGCACCCAGTGTTCAATGTGGACTGCCTTAGACCCTACTTTCCACCTCTACTAGACACATCCGACATGGCAAAACAACTCACACCAACAGAGTTAAATCTAGACTGCATGGAACAAGAGACAACTGATCAGATCATGGATACATAGATCAAGCACACCTGACAACAAAGGATACTGCTATATTGAGTTGTCAAAGCATGCCAACTCCTTGACCAAGGCAAGTGGCTCAAGAGGGACCAAGTTCAGTAGAAGTTTCCTCATCTCATGGAGGAACTCAATGCAATGGGGACCATTTATTCCTAAGGGGGGAGGAATGATCCAGGTGGATATTGGTGGCCACCCACCTATTCCACTTGGACCCCCACCATTTCTTCTTTCAGTTTTTCAGTTTCCGCACAGTTTACTATTTTTAGCAGTTTTTCGTGTCCTGAACTTCTGGCGCTGTTTTGAGGCCCTAAACGACGTTTTTTGAGAAAACGGGGAGAAACATGGATGCTATATCGATGTTTCTCACCCAAAAGTTGTATTCCTCGGATAGATATTTCTAAAGAGGTATGGAACGCATCAAACGGACATCGTATGCCAAATTTACGTCCATGGGAAGTTGATGTACCAATTTACCCAAACAGGGCCCATAGTCTTGGTGTTTCAACTCCTAGTGTTAGGTCTTTGGATATTTAGGGTTTTCCATTGTTTCTCAATAATAATAGGCCTTCAATCCTCATTGTAACACAATTAAGAGGCCAGTAGCTTCCACATCTCTTCTCAGAGATAAGCTACCAGTGCCCTAGCTAGTTTATTTTCATTCTGTCTGTAAGCATATTTCAGTCATTTGTTATTAATGAAATGAAGTCTTATTTCCACTGCATCTCTGCGTTTATCTGTATTTATGTATTTGATTGTGTTCCTACATAAATCAGGATCAATAGGTGGCATAAGATCTATAACTTTGTCTGAAAACACTACGGGGGAAAGTGAGTGGAAAGGAGTTGAAACTCCCGAAGCCCGAAGAGTCGAAGCTATTTGCAACCGTTGATCTGTGGCGGACATGCGTCAACAGATCGTTGAATTTGGTGAAAGAGCTCCAGGAGAAAGTGAGTGCAGAGGAGTTGAAACTCCCCAAGCCCGAAGTGATTTACAGTCATTGATTTATGGGCGACACATGTCGACAGATCATCAACTTCGGGTAAAATCACTCTAGGAGAAAGTGAGGGCGAAGAGTTTGAAACTCTTGAAGCCTGAATAGTCGAAGTGGTTTGTAGTCATCGATCTGTGGGAGGTACGCGTTGATAGATCGTGAACTCCGGGTGAAATCACTCAAAGAGAAAGCGAAGACGGAGAGGTTGAAACTCTCGAAGGCCGAAGTCTCGAAGTGGATCAGAGTCGTTGATTCGGGTGGACGTGTGGCACCTGATATACAACTTCAGGTACAGAGTACTCTAGGGAAAAATGAAGGTTGGAACATCCCAAACTCCCGAAGTGTGGAGTCCCAAAATAGATCTCGACCATTTGTTGCGAAGGGGAATGTATACCATTGATTTGGTCCCAACTAAAATTTATGAAGTCACGAAGCGCCAAGAGTTTAAGCCTTGGATCACAGCTCGAGGTCACATGAAAAGAAGAGCTAGAGGAAGGATATAGCATCCGTTAATGTGAGATTTGGGAATAGTTTTAAGAAAGAAGGGCTTGCGGGTATGCATCGATCTGTGAATAGAAATCAACGACGTGGAATCATTGCAGAGTGCAAGGGTCAAAATAGCGGACTTGCTAGTTCACTGACCACAATTCACTAACATCGTTGATCTCGTTGGGACGCGGGGCTCAACACCCATGATTAGATCGAGTTGGGTGAGTAATTTTCCGGTTGCGAAGATTGATCCCTCCAATAAAGAGAAAGCACGTTGGTGCCCCACAATCACTTTGATTCATCGATCGATGAACAAATCGATAATGACTATATCATGAATGTGAAAACTTGAGGGGTGACGAAAGACAATCAGACCATAGCGAGGAAGGTACCATATGACCTGCACCTCGATGATAAAAGGGCCTGTGTTTGATTGATATTGAAACCAATAAGGTCTCGAGGAGCTAATCCAGCTCTAGGAGATTAAGATCCTTGACCGGGAGGTCACGCAGCCCCAAGGGAGAGTAGGGGGGGTCTGCGTCAAGTGTTATCAGAGCCAAAATTTTCTTGCAGACAAGAGGCAATGGAGAGAAAAGGTAGTCTGGCAACATCAAGTAGTTTCAGAAGCACAAATTTTCCTATAGACAACAGGTGAGAGAGGAAACAGAGTGTGATACTTTGTGAATGATGGTTTCATGTGTGCAACAACAAATGGACAACCAAGTGGGCTGCAGGGAGAAGCTGGAGATGCTCTTAGTTGAAGAGTGATCAACAAATTTTCCAGGAGGAAGGCACACATAGATGGATACTGAAGGCAATAGGTGTGTTCAAGGAGAATACAACCAATACAAAAACAAAGCTGGGATAGACAAAGAGCTAAGGGATATCATAGAAAAAATGGAAAAGTTGACATTGAAGATGCAATAGGATGCAAAGGCATGTTGGACATATGAATTGGCTTTGAAGAGGAAAGCTAAGTGGCTTGTCTAGAATTTTTTGGCCAGAAGGTAAAAACAGATGCTGAGAAAGTGGCTGAGGCATGCTGAAAACCTCAGTGACACAAAGGAGGAGTTGGTTTGCATTTGTGAGACAGAAGTTGGAAAAATCCTCAGTGATGAGGAAGGGAGATTAAATAAAGGTCTCATAAACTGCCAAGAGAGCAAGAATGAATTTTCAAATTTATAGGTGGGCGATGAGATGGGATCAATTGAAGACCTTATAGACTAATAGGAGGGCAGGGGAGAAATCCTAGATTTCTACATGGGAAAGAGAAGTAAAATGAGACTTTATGAAAGTCTCAGGAGCTCATAGGAGAGTTCATATCAACAAGGATTGTTGACATGTGACAGGGAGGCAGAAGAAATACCTAATTTGTATGAAGAATCGTGTGGGTTTGTAGCCCATGTGAATGAAGATGATGAGAAGTTAAATAATTCTGCCATCAAAGATGAAGATCATAGGTGCATTATGATCATTGGAGGCATCAAAATATTCCTTCCAAGCAGCCAAATAGTGGCTAGCATATGTGTTGCAGATGCAGCAGAAGAAGGGAAGCCAACATAGACTATCATAAAGGAGGAAATGGAGCATATAATAAAGTTTGCCCTTGTACGAGAAGAAGAGGATAATTCTGAGGGATGGCTCAAAATTTTTAGCCAGGAAGATGAACAGGTGATGACTACAACACTCGAGATTGCATCTGAAGAAGAGGCAGACAATATAAACTTTGTTGATCTGTGTGAAGAAATGGAAGCCCTGGAGAGAAGGGTGATAGTGCAAAGCATGCACATCCAAAATGATAGGTTGGAAACATGTGAAGGAGAATACCAATCCAAGGAACAACTAGAGGAAACTGGAGATATGCCAGCATAGGAGCTGATAGAATTCAATCTGTCAGAAGAGGAAGCTGAGAAACAACTCAGTGGTGAGACTGCAGAATTGAAATCTGCAACAGAATGGCTAGCTAGTGCCATAGGAGATGAAGATAACATGAAGATTCAGATTGATCAGATTGGTAAGGAGGAAAAATAACACACATTTCAATGTGCCCAAGAGATGGATAAAGAAGAGAATTCGGTGGAATTTCTCAAACATTTCAGCCAAGGAGATGAACATGAGGCAACTGTAGAATTGGGATCTACAATAGAAGGAGATGAGTATTCATAGGAATGGAAAGGAAAATTCAGCCAGGAAACTGAGTAGGTGATAACTACAAAAGCAAAACCTCCAACAGAAGAGAAGAGAGAAACAAATAGCATGGATTTTTCTGATCTGGGTGAAGAACTGAAGGCCCCAGAGAGAAGGGTAAAGAAGCAAATTCAACTAATCCAACAAGTTAGGTTGGAAGTTGATTAAAGGGAGATGCAACAGAATGGGATGAAGGAGAAGAGCCAGCCATTGGACCAACTGGAAGAGGTGATAGATGTTACACATTATTTTCATCATCACTATGACCATTAATGATGTAAACCTATCTATTTTCGTCATAGGGGTTAGTGGCCTGAGTTCCTGAAGAAGGAAGGGAGAAGAACTTTTCCTAAGAAAATAAGTTGCATTTGCCTTTGTAAAAACCCTATTAAAGAGGATGTTTGCAGGTTGCTATATAAGCAAGGTGCGAAAATGCTTGATTTTCGTACGCTGCACCATAGCTAGGCCGTGAAGTGTTCGCAGGTTGCTATATAGGCAGGGTGCGAAAATGCTCGTACGTGGGAAAAACAAGCATCTTCTCGATGCTTCTAGAAGGAGAAACTTCCATGGTGAGGTGACATCCAAATGGTTTGGATCTTACTCGCTTTCATGATTTGGTGGGATCATCCTAACCTCCTCACCTTATCCTCTTCAAATTATAAAAGGAGAGGAGATCTCATGGAGAAAGTTATCTTTTGGGATTAGCTTGGATTGGATTGAGCTTTGGAGATTGTTAGCTTGGCTAGATGAGCCACTTTGTCAAGATAGATTGTGAATATTATCAGATCTGTGCTCTCAGAATTCTTGGAGTGGAAGTGTGTGGGGAACGAAGGAAAGTTGGAAGGGACCTTACGACATCAAGGCCACAATTGTAATCTCTCTTTCACATTTAATATGATACAGTAATATAATTCTTTCCTATAAAGCTTGTTGTGTTTTATTGTATGATTCCTTGATCACATACATAGGTTTATATTGAGTTTATGCTATTACTATCACTTTGGTTAGTTGCATTCTTTTGCAGGATCATCATTTTATGAGTTTTGGAATGGAGCTAGGATGGCGATGGTGAGAGGAAGCAGTGTTTAAATGGTATGTCACCTATCCCTCTTTAGTTAGTAAATTCTATATTTAAAACTTAAGGAAAGAGTCATGTTCTGGTGTGTTTTGTTCTAGATTTAGGTGGATCTAGGGAGATCAGTTAGTGTCTGCACCTACCGATTTATCCCATAACAAAATTGGCAACTCCACTGAGGAATGGATTGTTTCCTAGTTAGTCTAGTTTCCCTTGCTTTGATTGCTTGATTTCTGGTCTCTGAGTCTGTGGGAGATCCATCCAGACTCTCGGGATCTAAAAGTTCACTTAGACTCTTTGTCCTTTTTCCAAATTCCTTTTGATTACAGACATTCCCACACTTCACCTGTATACAGCCTGCAAAAAACTTTGATTTTCGCACCTCACTGTTTAAACCAGTGCGACATTTTCGCACCCTACCCATTGCTAGCCTGCGAAAGCTGTTGATTTTCGCACTATAATATACTGCTAGCTTGCGAACTTGTTTGCAATTTTTTTTTGGATTAGGTCTTGTTATCTTTTGTTGCCCAGTTTTTCTTTGATCAACTGGATTGAACTTTTGGAGCCTATATTGAACTGTTTACAGTCTGCTTGAAATTATTTGAGTTGATTTTAGCCATCTTTGCTTGTTTGGTTTTGAAGGATTAGTCTCTTTCTTCGAGTGTCTTTCAATTACAAAGTGCGTGTTTTCTTTAGAATTGTTTAGAGAAAGATCAGATTTCTTCTGAATAGTTCGCTTTAAAAGAAAACTTTTAGTTTGGGTTTCTTTGTTTTAAGAAAGTTTATTATTGCTTTTAGTGAAATTTTTGAAACAAAAAGATTTAATTTCTTGCTTTATATTAGATTGGGGACATCCTTGCATTTGAGGTAGCGAAATTGCATGATTCTTGGCATTTTTTGGTCTTAAATTTTGAAAACATTTCCCCCTCATGGACGGGGGGGGGGGGCATGAATCGTGTATTGGTGTACAGTCTATTTTCCTCTTTTCTTAAATATATTGATATTGATGACTTTTTTAAAATGTTGGGACATTGTGCATCAAGGAATGATAAATTTTTTCTCCTTCTCATAGCATAGCTTTCATAGAAATGAAAAGATTGCATCTTTATCTCTTTGCATAACTTTCGAGTCGGTCAAAACACCATATTGTTCATGCCATTTTTCTCTTGAGTAACAACAACCATAAAATAAATCTCTTATAAAAAAATTGATTAGACATTTTTTATACTTTCTGGTAGCAAAACTACATTAGATTAGTTGTAGGGATTTGGAATAGGTGTGAAAGATAACTTTCCAAAGTTGCAAACACACATAGAATCTTGAGTTAGGGAGCGGTGAAATCCACTTATTACATTTTGTCCTAGGAAGCCCTTCTAACACAAGGGTCAATAACAAGGTTGCATTGATACTGGCAGAGTTACTCGCCCTGCTTTGTTGGTATTGGTGTAGAGATTGCACGTATTATGGGGGTCGCTTGAGAGGTATACCCACAATGATGAGTGGAATCCTTTCAAGTTGATTTCGGGCTAGATACCCTACCCTTGCGCATGGATTGGACTGTCGAGTGTTTCCCCAGGCACTACTGTAGTGATTGGTAGCCTTATTGGCCTATCTCTTTAGGGTATTTACACAAGGTGAGTGTGGAAGGGAAAGTCTTCATGGTACCTAGAATCAACGTTGGCCGAACTCACTCAGGCTCCTTGGAGGGTATACCCACGATTATGTGTGGGATCTTGCACCAAGGTGTAAGTTCGTCAAGTAGGTCGTCAATGTAACTTTTCCACCCGCTCTATCTCAGCCCCTTCTTACCTTGTTCCTGCGACGTTGGATTTCACAACCAACTAGTGTGCTCATTGTGAGAAGGTTTTGTTTGCTTGTTTGCTTACTAGATTTTTAACATGCGCTGTTTGTTTTCCCTAGTGGACTCTAGATTGGATATTTTTTTTTATGGCGTCAGTTCCTAGAATGACCAATGAAGGAACTCCTTTTCCAGGGGAACCTTTTCTTTTTCCTTCTTATGGAAACATTGGTCCTCCTCATATTGCTACTTTGAGCCTTCCAAGTCTCACAATTGGATTACCGGTATGGTTGTTTTCCACTCAGGTAGTCACGAATGCGTTAGTGCTTCAGTCACAAGAACTTTCCCCCAAGAGCATTAAACTCATGTTGATCCTTCACCTTCTTCACCAGTAAGGTATTCTTCACCTTCTTTGCTTGCAAGGTCGCCTAACATTTCATCTTCTTCGTCGAGTGACAGTTCTGAAGCTAGTAACCCAGTGAATAAGAAGAATAAGAAAAGAAAGATTAAGAAGAAGAAAGATAAACAAGGGTCAAAACCTCCAACAACTGTCAAACATGTTGGAAAACAACCAGTTACTATTAATCGTGCTGGGAGTGTTGACAATGTCAATATCACCCAAACAACTCGTAATCCCAAGTACCCTTGCAAGATTTGTAAGGGTAGCCATATTCTTAAGGATTTACCTGGTCTATCCAAGGTTATAGAAGTATGTTCAACACACCTTGACCCAACCCATATCGTTAGCCTCTGAACAACATGTTGATGACCTCCCGTCAACTAGTCACGATACCATTGGGAAGAAGAAAAGTAGATTCAAGTTCACGTATATGTTATGCAAAGGGAGTCATCTAACTCACCTTTTCCCTCATATGGACGAAGCCTCGAAATTACTAGAAGACATGATTGTTTCACAACCTCAACTTCCAGCTGCTTATCGTAAGTTTTCTCTCAATCCCCCTGTAGTTGATGGAATGATCACTTCGGACCCGTCACCGGTCAATCTGATTGATCATGTCATTAATCTGGTCACGTCCTTAATTGAACCAGTTGACAAAGTGGTCGATCTGATCCCATCTTCGGTCGATCCCACTCTCCCTTTAGAGAGTGTTAACAAAGTGGTTGAGCCGATCCCATCCTTGGTTGATCCCACTCGTCCGTTAGAGAGTGAAACCCAAGCGGTCGATCTGTCTCCACCTGTCAACCCCATTCTCCCCTTGGAGAATGAAACCCAAGTGGTTGATCTGATCTCTCCATCGGTCGATCCTACTCTCCCTCTAGAGAGTAAACCCAATACTTCCCATGTTTTTATCATTGATACAGAATCTACCATGCTGGTGGGTATTCCTCCTTCTCCCGTGGAACACCCTCCAAGTAATGAGGCCATCTGTTTTTATTGGGGTGTGCTAATTGGACCTCGTTTTTCCTCTCACATTCCTTTCCAGATTACAGTACAAGTTTGTGGTCAAGACGTTCCTCAGACACTGATAGATGAAGGTGCATCCATTAGTATTTTGTCCTCTTTTTCTTGGCAAGCTTTGGGTTTTCCTCAGCTTGTGTCGGTTACGCAGAATTTGTTATCTTTTAACAGAAGAACTAGTCAACCTTTAGGGACCCTTCCTCAGTTTCCTGTAACTTTGGGAGGGAAAAATGTCTTTATTGATGTCATGGTAGTCCAAGACCCCTTGGATTTCGCTTTACTCCTTGGGAGCGATTATGTCTATGCCATGAAAGTTATTGTGTCTACTCTTTTTCGTGTGATATCTTTCCGTCATGATGGACAAGTTGTGACTCTTGATCAACTTTCATTCATTGACCCTAAATGGATTGCCTCCCTAAATGGTTCTTATATGCAGATGGTATCACCCCCGCCACAGGTCAATTATGTGGCATTGTCTCCCATGGCTTCAACTTCTGATGAATTAGATCCAGTAGTTGACATGGTGATCTCTTCGATAGGGTTGTTAGAGCCTGGTCTCTTTACTCCTATCGTGACCCTCGACATGGTGTCCTTCTAGAGTGTGTTTCTTCCTTCCAGTGAAGACCTCTTGGAAGCCATGATCAAGTTTTGTCCCTTGACATGGTGTCATTCTGGAGCATTGTCCTCTTGGAATCCATGATCAAGAAGAGAGACTTCGAAGATAGTTTTTGCATCTCTGAGGCAACCTCGTTAAAAACTGAAACAGAGGTCTTTAAGCTTGATTTTCTGATTTCAAGCTCATTAAAAAAATGAAACAGAGGTTACGAGCATAGTTCTCGTTTCTGTGTCAAGCTCATTAAAAATGAAACAATGGTCTTGGGATTATACCTAGAGTCACGAGCATAGTTCTTCTCATGTGTCAAGCTCGTTAAAAAATGAAACAACTTCCCCCTCTCTATTTGGGTCAAGTCCTACATATAGTATTTGAAGCTTCATTTCATTCTCCTTCACAGTTGGATGAAACAAAGATTCAAATACTATACGTAGGACTTAGTATTTGAAGCTTCATTTCATTCTCCTTCACAGCTGGATGAAACGAAGCTTGGGGGGCAATGCTTTCAGCCTCTGGACTTCATGCTGAATTTAGAGCCGCTAGTTTCTTAAGCTGGGGGCTAAGTACCAACCATCCCTGTGTTATGCGTTGGGAAGTCCAAGCATAGTTTTCTATGGTTAAATCTTGTGTAAAAATGAAACCACTTACCTCAAGCATACTTTCCTTTGGTTCAATCTTGTGTAAAAATGAAACCAGGTCCAAGCATAGTTTTGTTTTGTTTTAAATCTTGCATAAAAATGAAAACAATCTTGAGCTTAGTCTTTATTCTTTCTCATGCTCGTAAATACATGAGAATAAGTTAATGATCTCAGTCTTTGTTCTTTATCGTGTTCGTAAATCAATGAGAATGTAACCGAGTATAATTTTATCACTTTTTCAGACTCATAAAGGTTATATGAAAAAGGAACCCATTGGAGTTCCCTTTAAGCTTTTTTTAGACTCTCTAAACATGAAAAGATTGCCGAGTGATATTTTTCTATTCGCACTTGTTAAAGTATTTGAAGAAAACATATGTTGAGCGATAGTTTATCTCTTTTTCGGTCTCATCAGACTACTTTACAAAAAAGGAACTGAGATAGTTCTCTTTAAGTGTTTTTTAGATTCTATAAACATGAAAAACCCTTGAGTTTTCTTTCTTTGGACTCATAAAACAAACATTGAAAGGCCCATGTGGGACTGAACCACTCCTTCCTAAGGTTCGTTAAACATACTCCGAGGGACTCTTCCGAAGGATGAGCTTACATTTCAAGAATATGTTATCCTCCTCAAGCTTGTGTAAAAATAAAAAGGTACTCGCTAGAAATGTTGGGGGAAAATTTTGGAAATAAATGTGTCTAAACCTGTATTCTATGGAAGAGTCACTTTTGAACATGACACCCTTTCACTCTCTTTATGTCTAGGTTGGAAAATATGCTCGTCTCTTGATCATACTTCTTATAAGATTACCCGTTGGTCTGTGATCCCTGTTGTTAAGTCCGTATTTCCAAGACAGTTGTCATCTCGTCAATATGATTAAAGAGAAGTTCAACCCAGAAAGCCTTCTGTTGCGTCAGCCATTTATGCAGTCCTTAAGCCTTCTATTGTGTCAGCCATCCTTGAGTCAGTCCTGAATTACTGGTTACTCTGATCTACATCAAATCCTTTTACCCGTTTCATGTCATTGATGGGGGATACATTAAGGCCCTCCTGTGACGAGTCTTTTCCTGTTGACTTCAACTCATTATCCAGGAATTAGACTTAGAAACTAATTGGTACATTGGAACTTACATGGCTCAATGGCAGGTTTCCTCGCTTTCGATAGTGGGTTTTCATTACTGACCCCTGATCGGGAGATTTCGTCGAGTGTTCGAATTCAACTCATTAATTCACATTCGTTGGATTGTACTAGTGTACTTTGGGAGTCATTGACATTAATGGTGATTTCCCTCACACTTGTTAACGGTATACACTAATGACTGGTAATCAAGTGGTTTCTACCATGTTCGACTTCGACACATGTATTCGCATGGTTATATTCATACTATAGAGTGGTGGAGATGAAGACCCTGGATTTTTTCTGACATATTCAGGTTGTGTTGGAGTATATTCAGTTTGTACTGTTGCATAGATCCACATTGTATGCCTCATGGCTATGTTCAAATTTGAGTCTTTAACACATAGATTCATAGTGTATTTTTTGGTGGCTATGTTCAGATTTGAGTCATATTGGCATGGATCCACAGTGTATGTTTGGTGGCCATGACCTGTCTTACTTGACATGGATCTTCACATGCTAACATTTATGCTCTGAATCATTTGTATTCTGAGTATGGAAATTCCTACCTCAGTAATGATATATTATTGTATTGTATTTCCTTGTTTGTTGGTAGGTTTCCGACCGTCTGTTCCTTGTTCCCTACACACACTTGACAAAGTATTTAAGCTATCACTCTGTTCTAAATTCATACTTTGGGGGGCTCTCTATTACACATTATTTTCGTCATCCCTATGACCGTTAATGATGTAAACCTATATGTTTCCTTTAGAGGGGTCAGTGGCTTGAGTTCTTGAAGAAAGAAGGGAGAAGAACTTTTCCTGAGAAAAGAAGTTGCATTCTCCTTTGTAAAAACCCTATTAAAGAGGATGTTCGTAGGTTGATATATAGGTAGGGTGAAAAAATGCATGATTTTCATAGGCTACACCATAGCTAGGTCGCAAAGTGTTCGTAGGTTGCTATATAGGCAAGGTGCGAAAATGCTCGTACATGGGAAAAATGAGCATCTTCTCGATGCTTCTAGAAGGAGAAACTTCCATGGTGAGGTGGCATCCAAATGGTTTGGATCTTACTCACTTTCATGATTTGGTGGGATCATCCTAACCTCCTCACCTTATCCTTTTCAACTTATAAAATGAGAGGATCTCTCATGGCGAAAGTTAGCTTTTGGGATTAGCTTGGATTGGACTGAGCTTTGGAGATTGTTAGCTTGGCTAGATGAGCCACTTTGTCAAGATATATTGTGAATATTATCATATATATTCTCTCAGAATTATTGGAGTGGAAGTGTGTGGGGAACGAAGGATAGTTGGAAGGGACCTTACGACATCAAGGCCATATTTGTAATCTCTCTTTCACATTTAATATGATACAATAATATAATTCTTTCCTATAAATCTTGTTGTGTTTTATTGTATGATTCCTTGATCACATACATAGGTTTATATTGAGTTTATGCTATTACTATCACTTTGGTTGGTTGTGTTCTTTTGTAGGATCATCATTTTATGAGTGTTGGAATGGAGCTAGGATGGCAATGGCAAGAGGAAGAAGTGTTTAAACGGTATGTCACCTATCCATCTTTAGTTAGTAAATTCAACATTTAAAACTTAAGGAAAGTGTCATGTTCTAGTGTGTTTTGTTCTAGATCTAGGTGAATCTAGGGAGATCAGTTAGTGTCCGCACCTACCGATTTATCCCATAACAATAGAGGAGGTTAAAAGATTGATTCTGGAAGCTACACAAGACGCAGTCAACAAGAAAAGATGGAATAGAAATGAACATGCAGGAGCAACAAGGCAGAAGAAGAAGCAAGGAAAAGGAGCAGATGGACAACTCTAAGAGAAAGTATGGGACCCTTGAAGGTCTCAACAACATAGCAGATGGATACATGAGTAGGAGCTCATGATTTTCCCAGCAATGGAGTATGATGCAGGAGCATCGTCGTCAAGGCGCACGTGGAAGACATCTCAATTCCCTTTGCATGCCTTTTGAGTAAAATTTGAATTTTGAAAGATGGCGTATCTCAGAGAACTTCTGAGTAAATGATGAATCCGAGAAGTTTTAATGGTCAGAGGCTGAATGAATGCGTAAAACTAGGAGAGATCATATTGTCCTTTAGTTTATTTGATTTTGGCATGGATATGAACATTCGCCTTAATTGTTTGTCACAGACGTTTATTGTAATATGACTTAAGTAGTTGTAAGATTTTACTTCGATGAGATAGGTACTTGGATGGAACCCTAGAGGACCTCTTGTATATGTATATGCATTGTATGCCCAAATCTGGCTTTCGATTCGTAGGATATAGCTGTTACTAAATGTAAGTTGTTTTTATCAGAGATGTATCCATTTACACTTGAATGAATATAACAGAGGGATATTGACCCAACGCATGGTGTTGCTACTGTTTATAGTTTCCCTATTATTTTCTGTTTTCATGAATGAATGAGTTATGTTATTGAGTATATGAAACCATGAAGTATTTGGATAAGTTTCAATTGTTTCTCTTCATTGAGTTCATGCAAGGTGTGCATAAATTCTGCAAGGAGTGCATTGATAGAATATTTTTCGACTCAGAAGCTCAGAACAGATAGGGTGAAACTTCCATTTGCAAGGAGTGAAAAGGGACTGCTGCAAAGTATGCATAGTCTCCTGCAAGAAGCTAAGTCTTTCATAA
Organism: Picea engelmannii; assembly: GCA_009831015.1. Classification (NCBI taxonomy): domain Eukaryota; kingdom Viridiplantae; phylum Streptophyta; class Pinopsida; order Pinales; family Pinaceae; genus Picea; species Picea engelmannii. Next base: position 329,157 of record ML784309.1, read on the forward strand.
GAATCTGTTGCAAGGAGTGCAAAGGGACTGTTGCAAGGAATGCACAGTCGCCCGCAAGAAGCTAAGTCTTGCATAAGAATCTGTTGCAAGGAGTGTATAGATTTGAAGTTTGACTAAATGTCGAAGTAGCCCTCTAAGGAGTCAAAGGGTTCAAGAAACAAAGCTCAAGAGAGATAGCGGGAAGAAATCTTCAAAGGGAGTGAAGCTATGAAGGTTTACCGAGTTATTGACCAAGATCCGTCCATGAGGAAGAATAATCGTTCTAGATCATTGGATTTAAGTAAAGTGCATGAGCTTTAAGTCTCGTTGTGCACATAGGAGAATGGATTCATCAAATTCCCAGAGAGTTTAGGGACCGTCCATCATCCAGAGGGACAGGTGGCATAATATTTGCAACTTCAGGTGAAAACACTCCGGAGGAAAGTGAGTGCGGATGAGTTGAAACTCCTGAATCCTGAAGAGCCGAAGTGATTTGCAGTCATCAATTTGTGGTAGACATGCGTCAATAGATCGTCGACCTCGAGTGAAAGAGATACAAGATAAAGTGAGTGCGGTGTAGTTGAAAATCCCCAAGCCTGAAGAGCCAAAGCGATTTACAGTTGTTGATCTATCGGGGACATGCATCGATAGATCGTCGACTTCGGGTAAAATCACTCTGAGAGAAAGTGAGGGAAGAGAGTTTGAAACTCCTGAAGCTTGAATAGTCAAAGTGGTTTGTAGTCGTCATTATGTGGGAGGCATGTGCTGAAAGAATGTGAACCCTAGGAGAAAGCGAAGATAGAGAGGTTGAAACTCCTGAAGTCCAAAGTCTCGAAGTGGACCAGAGTTGTTGATTCGAGTGGAGGCGTAGCGCCTAATCTATAAATTCAGGTACAGAGTAATCCAGGGGAAAAAAGAGGTTGGAACATCCCAAAATCCCGAAGTGAAAAGTCCCAAAATCGATCTCGACCGTTGGTTGCGAAGGGGAACGTATACCATTGATTTGGTCCCAGTTAAAAGTTCTGAAGTCATGAAGCACCAAGAGTTTAAGCCTCAGATCACAGCCTGAGGTCACATGAAAAGAAGTGCTAGAGGAAGGAGCTAGCATCCGTTAGTGTGAGATTTGGTAAAAGTGATAAGAAAGAAGGGCCCGTGGGTACGCATCGATCTGTGAACAGAAATCGATGGTGGGGAATAATTGCAGAGCGTGGGGGTGAAAATAGTAGACTTTCTAGTTCACGGGCCGCAATTCACTAACACAATTGATCTCGTTGGGACGCAGGATCAACGACCACGATTAGGTCGAGTTGGGAGAGTAATTTTCTGATTGTGGAGATTGAGCCCTCGATAAAGAGAAAGAACGTTGGTGCCCCACAATCACTGTGATTCTTTGATTGATGAACAAATCAGTAATGACTAGATCATGATCGTGAAAAATTGAGGGGCGATGAAAGACGATTAGATCGGAGCGAGGCGGGTACCATATGATCTGCGCCTCGATGATAAAAGCACCTGTGTTTGATTGAGATTGAGACCAGTAAGGTCTTGAGTAGCTAATCCATCTCTAGGAGATTAAGATCCTTGACTGGGAGGTCACGCATCCCCAAGGGAGAGTTGGGGGGGTTTGCGTCAAGTGGTATCATAGCCTAAATTTTCTTGCAGACATGAGGCAATGGAGAGAAAAGGTAGTCTGGCAACATCAAGTAGTATCAGAAGCACACATTTTCTTGTAGACAATAGGTGAGAGACGAAACTGAGTGTGATACTCTGTGAATGATGGTTGCACATGTGAAACAACAAATGGACAACCAAGTGGGTTGCAGGGAGAAGATGGATATGCTCTTAGTTGAAGAGTGATCAACATAATTTCCAGGAGGAAAGAAGACAAAGATGGATACTGAAGGAAATAGGTGTGGTCAAGGAGAATATGACCAACATAAAAACAAAGCTGGGATAGACAAAGAGCTCAGGGAGACCAGAGAAAAAATGGGGAACGTGACATTGAAGATGCAGCAGGAGGAAAAGGCATGTTGGACATATGAATGGCCTTTGAAGAGGAAAGCTAAGTGGTCTGTCCATAAGTTTTTGGATAGAAGGAAACAACAGATGCTGAGAAAGTGGCTGAGGCATGCTGAAAACCTCAGTGACACAAAGGAGAAGTTGTTCTGAATTTGTGAGCCAGAACTTGCAAAAATCCTCAGTGATGAGGAAGGGAGACCAGTTAAAGGTCTCATAAACTGCCAAGAGGAAAGAAATGAATTTTCAAATTTCTAGGTGGGCAATGAGATGGGATCAATTGAAGATATTATATGTTGCTAGGAGGGCAGGGGAGAAATCCTAGATTTCCAGGTGGGCAAGGGAAGTAAAATGAGACTGTATGAAAGTCTTAGGAGCTTAGAAGAGAGTTCATATCAACAAGGAATGTTGACATGTGACAGGGAGGCAAACCGAAGACCACATATGTATGAATAATCATGTGGTTTTGTATCCCATGTGAATGACGATGATGAGAAGTTAAATAATTCCGCCATCAAAGAGGAAGAGCATAGGTGCATTCTGATCATTGAAGGAATAAAAATATTCCTGTCAAGAAGCCAAACAGAGGCTAGCATATGTGTTTCAGATGCAGCAGAAGAAGGGAAGCCAACATAGACTATCATAAAGGAGGAAATGGAGCATATAATAAAGTTTGCCCTTGTACGAGAAGAAGAGGATAATTCTGAGGGATGGCTCAAAATTTTTAGCCAGGAAGATGAACAGGTGATGACTACAACACTCGAGATTGCATCTGAAGAAGAGGCAGACAATATAAACTTTGTTGATCTGTGTGAAGAAATGGAAGCCCTGGAGAGAAGGGTGATAGTGCAAAGCATGCACATCCAAAATGATAGGTTGGAAACATGTGAAGGAGAATACCAATCCAAGGAACAACTAGAGGAAACTGGAGATATGCCAGCAGAGGAGATGACAGAAGTCAATCTGTCAAAAGAGGAAGCTGAGAAACAACTCAGTGGTGAGACTGCAGAACTGAAATCTGCAACAAAATGGTTATCTAGTGCCACAGGTGATGAAGATAACAAGAAGGGTCAGATTGATCAGATTGGTAAGGAGGAGAAAGAGCACACATTTCAATCTGTCCAAGAGATGGAGAAAGAAGAGAATTTGGTGGAATTTCTCAAACATTTCAGCCAAGGAGATGAACATGAGGCAACTGTAGGATTGGGATCTACAATAGAAGGAGATGAGTATTCATAGGAATGGAAAAAAAATTTCAGTCAGGAAGTTGAGCAGGAGATAACTACAGAACTAAAACCTGTAGCAGAAGAGAAGAGAGAAACATATAGCATGGATTGTGCTGATCTGGGTGAAGAACTGAAGGCCCTGGAGAGAAGGGTAAAGATGCAAAGTCAGCTAATCCAACAAGTCAGGTTGGAATTTGATGAAAGGGAGATGCAACAGAATGGGATGAAGGAGAAGAGCCAACCATTAGACCAGCTGGAAGAGGTGATAGAGGAGGTTAAAAGATTGATGCTGGAAGCTGGAAAAGAATCAGTCAAAAAGGAAGGATGGAACAAAAAGGAACATGTAGGAGCAACAGGGTAGAAGAAGCAACAAGGAAACGAAGAATATGGACAACTCCAAGAGAAAGTATGGGACCCTGGAACTTATCAAAAGCATATCAGAGGGATCCATGAGTAGGAGATCATGATTTTCCCATCAATGGAGTATGATGTAGGAGCATCGTTGTCAGAGCACACTTGGAAGAAAACTCAACACCCTTTGCCAGCCTTTTGTGTAAAATTTGAATTTTGAAAGATGGCGTATCTCAGAGAACTTCTGAGTAAATGATGAATCAAAGAAGTTTTAATAGTCGGAGGATGAACGATCGCATAAAACCAAGAGAGGTCATATCGTCCTTTAGTTTATTTGATTTTGGCGTGGATCTAAACATTTGCCTTAATTGTCTGTCACAAACATTTATTGTAATAGGAATTAAGTAGCTATAATCTTTTACTTCGATGAGATACATAGTTGGAGGGAAACCTAGAGGACCTCTTGTATATGTAGATGCATTGTATGTCCAAATGTGGTTTCCGATTAGGATATCGCTGTTACTGAATGCAATTTGTTTTAATCATAGATGTATCCATTTACACTTGAATGAATATAACATAGGGATATTGACCCAACACATAGTGTTTCTACTATTTACAATTTCCCTGTTATATTCTGTTTTCAGGAATGAATGAGTTATGTTATTGAGTATATGAAACTGTGAAATATTTGGATAAGTTTCAATTGTTTCTCTTCATTGATTTCATGCAAAGTGTGCATGTATTCTGCAAGGAGTGCGTTGATAGAGTCTGTTTCGACTCAGAAGATCAAAAGAGATATCATGAAACTTCCATTTGCAAGGATTACAAAGGGACTGCTACAAGGTATGCATAATCGCTTGCAAGTATCTAAGTATTTTATAAGAATCTGTTGCAAGGAGTGCACAGATTCGAAGTTTGACTACGTGTCGAAGTAGCGCTCTAAGGATTCAAAGGGTTCAAGAAAAAAAGGTCAAGAGAGATAGCGGAAAGAAATATTCAAAGGGAGTGAAGCTATGAAGGTTTACCGAGTTATCGACCAATATCCATCCAGGAGGAATTGAAATCTTTCTAGATTGTTGGATCTAGGAAAAGTGCGCAATATTTAAGACTCGTTGTGCACAAAGGAGAAAGGATTCGTCGAAGTCTCGAAGAGGTTAGGGACCATCCATCATCCAAAGGAATAGGTGGCGTAATAACTGCAAGTTCGGGTGAAAACACTCTAGGGGAAAGTGAGTGCAGAGGAGTTGAAACTCCCGAAGCCTAAAGAGCTAAAATGATTTGTAGTCGTCGATCTGTGGGGTACATGCGTCAACAGATCGTCGACTTTGGGTGAGAGATATACAGGAGAAAGTGAGTGCGAAGGAGTTTAAACTCCCCAAGCCCGAAGAGCCCAAGTAATTTGTAGTCATCGATCTATGGGGGACACACGTTGATAGATCGTTGACTTCGGGTAAAATCACTCTGGGAGAAAGTTATCGCGGAGAGTTTAAAACTCTCCAAGCCTGAATAACCGAAGTGGTTTGTGGTCTTCGATCTATAAGAGGCATGCGTCGACATTTCGTGAACTCTGGGAGAAAGAGAAGACAGAGAGGTTGAAACTCCAGAAGGCCGAAGTCTCGAACTGGACCAGAGTCATTGATTTGGGTGGATGCATGGTGCCTGATCTAGAACTTCGGGTACAAAGTATTCTGGGGAAAAATGGAGGCTGGAACATCCGAAACTCCCGAAGTGAGGAGACACGAAATAGATCTCGACCGTTGGTTGTGAAGAGGAACATAGATCGTTGATATGGTCCCAGTTAAAAGTTTTGAAGTCACAAAGCACCAAGAGTTTAAGCCCCAGATCACAACCCGAGGTTACATGAAAAGAAGAACTAGTGGAAGGAGCTATCACCCGTTAGTGTGATATTTGGGAAAAGTGATAAGAAAGAAGGGCTTGCAGGTACGCATCAATTTTTGAATGAAAATCGACGGTGGGGAATCATTGTGGAGCATGGGGGTGAAAATAGCGGACTTGCTAGTTCACGGGCCACAATTCACTAACATCGTTGATCTCATCGGGACACACGATCAATGACCACGATTAGATCGAGTTGGGTGAGTAATTTTATGATTGCGGAGATTGAGCCTTTCGATAAAGACCAAGCACATTGGTGCCCCACAATCACCGTGATTCATCGATGGATGAACAAATTGGTAATGGCTGTATCATGACCTTAAAAACTTGAGGGGTGACGAAAGATGATCATACCAGAGCGAGGCGGGTACCATATGACTTGCACCTCGGTGATAAAATGGCATGTGTTTGATTGAGATTGAGACCAGTAAGGTTTCGAGGAGCTAATTCAACTCTAGGAGATTAAGATCCTTGACCGGGAGGTCATGCAACCCCAAGGGAGAGTAGGGGGGTCTGCGTCAAGTGGTATCAGAGCCAAAATTTTCTTACAGAAAGGAGGCAATGGAGGGAAAAGGTAGTCTAGCAACATCAAGTAGTATCAGAAGCACAAATTTTCCTATAGACAGTAGGTGAGAGAGGAAAAAGAGTTTGATACTCTGTGAATGATGGTTGCGCATGTGAAACAACAAATGGACAACCAAGTGGGTTGTAGGGAGAAGCTGGAGATGCTCTCAGTTAAAGAGTGATCACCAAAATTTCCAATAGGAAGGAAGACAAATATGGATACTGAAGGCAATAGGTGTGGTCAAGGAGAAGACGACCAATAGAAAAAAAAAGATGGGATAAACAAAGAGCTGAGGGAGATCATAGAAAAAATGGAGAAGTTGACATTGAATATGCAGTAGGAGGCAAAGGCATGCTGGACATATGAATGGCATTTGAAGAGGAAAGCTAAGTGGACTGTCCAGAAGTTTTTGGCTAGAAGGAAACAACAGATGCTGAGAAAGTGGCCGAGGCATGCTGAAAACCTCAGTGACACAGAGGAGGAGTTGATTTGCATTTGTGAGACAGAAGTTGGAGAAATACTCAGTGATGAGGAAGGGAGATTAGTTAAAGGTCTCATAAACTTCCAGGAGGGCAGAAATGAATTTTCAAATTTCTAGGTGGGAAATGAGATGGGATAAATTGAAGATCTTATAGACTACCAAGAGGACAAGGGAGAAATCCTAGATTTCCACGTGGGAAAGGGAAGTAAAATGAGATTGTCTGAAAGTCTCAGGATCTCAGAGGAGAGTTCATATCAACAAGGAATGTTGACATCTGACAGGGAGGAAGAAGGAAGACCTCATCTGTATGAAGAATCGTGTGGGTTTTTAGCCCATGCGAATGAATATGATGAGAAGTTAAATAATTCCACCATCAAAGAGGAAGATCATAGGTGCATTATGATCATTGGAGGAATAAACATATTCCTACCAAGCAGCCAAACATAGGCTAGAATATGTGTTTCAGATTCAGTAGAAGAAGGGAAGCCAACAGAGACTGTCGTAAAGGAGGAAATGGAGCAGATACTAAAGTTTGCCCATGTATGAGAAGAAGAGGATAATTCTGAGGGATGGCTCAAAATTTTTAGCCAGGAAGATGAACATGAGATGAATGCAACACTGAAGAATACAACTAAAGAGGAAGCATATAGTATAAACTTTGTTGATCTATGTGAATAACTGGAAGCCCTAGAGAGAAGGGTGATAGTGCAAAGCATGCACGTCCAAAATTATAGGTTGAAAACAGGTGAAGGAGCATACCAGTCGAAGTAACAACGTGAGGAAACTGGAGATATGCCAGCAGAGGAGCTAACATAAGTCAATCTGTCAGAAGAGGAAGTCGAGCAACAACTCAGTGGTGAGACTACAGAACTGAAATCTGCAGCAAAATGGCTAGCTAGCGTCACAAGAGATGAAGATAACATGAAGGGTCAGATTGATCAGATTGGTAAGGAGGAGAAAGAGAACACATTTGAATCTTCCCAAGATATGGAGAAAGAAGAGCATTTGGTGGAATTTCTCAAACATTTCAGCCAAGGAGATGAACATGAGGCAACTGTAGAAATGGCATCTACAATAGAAGGATATGAGTATTTAGAGGAATGAAAAAACATTTTCAGCCAGGAAGTTGAGCAGGAGATAACTACATAACTAAAACCTGCAATAGAAGAGAAGAGAGAAATGGATAGCATGGATTATGATGATCTGGGTGAAGAAATGAAGGCCCTGGAGAGAAGGGTAAAGATGCAAAGTCAGCTAATCCAACAAGTCAGGTTGGAAGTTGATGAAAGGGAGATGCAACAAAATGGGATGAAGGAGAAGATACAACCATTAGACCAGTTGGAAGAGGTGATAGAGGAGGTTAAAATATTGATGCTGGAAGCTGCAAAAGAATCAGTCAACAAGGAAGGTTGGAACAAAAATGAACAGGTAGGAGAAACAGGGTAGAAGAAGCAACAAGGAAAAGGAGCAGATTGACAGCTCCAAGAGAAAGTATGGGACCCTAGAAGGTCTCAAAATCATAGTAGAGGGATCCATGAGCAGGAGCTCATGATTTTTACAGCAATGGATTATGATGCAGGAGCATCATTTTCAGAGCACACATGGAAGACAACTCAATGCCCTTTACCCGCCTTTTGAGTAAAATTTGAATTTTGAAAGATGGCGTATCTCAAAGAACTGAGTAAATGATGAATCTGAGAAGTTTTAATGGTTGGAGGCTGAATGATCGCGTAAAACCAAGAGAGATCATATCATACTTTAGTTTATTTAATTTTGGCGTGGATCTAAAAATTTGCCTTAATTGTCTGTCACAGATGTTTATTGTAATAGGACTTAAAAAGCTATAAGCTTTTACTTCGATGAGATACGTAGTTGGAGGGAAACCTTGAGGACCTCTTGTATATGTAGATGAATTGTATGCCCAAATGTGACTTCCGATTAGGATATAGCTATTATTGAATGTAAGTTGTTTTTATTAGAGTTGTATCCATTTACACTTGAATGAATATAACATAGAGATATTGACCCAACACATAGTGTTGCTACTATTTACAGTTTCCATGTCATATTATGTTTTCATGAATGAATGAGTTATGTTATTGAGTATATGAAACCATGAAATATTTGGATAAGTTTACATTTTTTCTCTTCGTTGATTTCATGCAAGGTGTGCATAAATTCCACAAGGAGTGTGTTGAAAGAGTCTGTTTCGACTCAGAATCTCAGAAGAGATAGCGTGAAACTTCCATTTGCAAGGATTGTAAAGGGACTGCTGTAGGGTATGCATAGTCACCCAAAATAATCTAAGTATTTCATAAGAATCTGTTGCAAGGAGTGCACAGATTCGAAGTTCGACTACATGTCGAAGTAGCCCTGTAAGGATTCAAAGGGTTCAAGAGAAAAATATCAAGAGAGATAGCGGGAAGAAATCTTCAAAGGGAGTGAAGCTATGAAGGTTTATCGATTTATAGACCAAGATCCATCCAGGAGGAATCGAAATCATTCTGGATCATTGGATCTAGGCAAAGTGAAAAAGATTTAAGTCTCATTGTGCACATAGGATAAAGGATTCGTCGAAGTCCCGAAGAGGTTAGGGACCATCCATCATCCAGAGGGATAGGTGGCATAATAACTGCAAATTCAGGTGAAAACACTCCAGGGGAAAGTGAGTGCGGAGGAGTTGAAACTCCCGAAGCCTGAAGAGCTGAAACAATTTGCAACCGTCGATCTGTGGGGGACATGCATCAATAGATCATCAAATTCAGGTGAAATATATCTGGGAGAAAGTGAGTGTGGAGGAGTTTAAACTCCCCAATCTTGAAGAGTCGAAGCAATTTGTAGCCGTCGATCTATGGGGGACATGCATTGACAGATTGTCGACTTCGAGTAAAATCTATCTGGGAGAAAGTTACAGCGGAGAGTTTAAAACTCTCCAAGCCTGAATAACCTAAGTGGTTTGTGGTCGTCGATCTATTGGAGGCATGCATCGACATATCGTGAAATATGAGAGAAAGCAAAGACAAAGAGGTTGAAAATATCAAAGGCTGAAGTCTCGAACTAGACCAGAGTCATTTATTCGGGTCGACGCATGGCGCCTGATCCAAAACATCGGGTACAAAGTACTTTGGGGAAAACCTGAGGTTGGAACATCCCAAACTCTCGAAGTGCAGAGTCCCAAAATAGATCTCGACCATTGGTTGTGAAGGGGTACGTAGACGGTTGATATGGTCCCAGTTAAATGTTCTGAAGTCACGAAGCGTCAAGAGTTTAAGCCTCGAATCACAGTCTAAGGTCACATGAAAAGAAGAGCTAGCGGAAGGAGATAGCACCCGTTAGTGTGATATTTTGGAAGACCTATGGGTACACGTCGATATGTGAATGAAAATCGATGGTGGGGAATCATTGCGGAGCACGGGGGTGAAAATAACGGACTTGCTAGTTCACGGGCCACAATTCACTAACGCCGTTGATCTCATCGGGACACACGATCAATGACCATGATTAGATCGAGTTGGGTGAGTAATTTTATGATTGTGAAGATTGAGCCTTCCGATAAAGACCAAGCACGTTGGTACCCCACAATCACTATGATTCATTGATGGATGAAAAAATTGGTAATGACTGTATCATGACCATGAAAACTTGAGGGGTGATGAAAGATAAGTGGACTATGCAGAAGTTGTTGGCCAGAAGGAAACAATAGATGCCAAGAAAGTGGCCAAGGCATGCTAAAAAATCAGTGACACAAAGGAGGTGTTGATTTGCATTTGTGAGCCAGAAGTTGGAAAAATACTCAGTGATGAGGAAGGGAGATCAGTTAAAGGTCTCATAAACTTCCAGGAGGGTAGAAATGAAGTTTCAAATTTCTAGGTGGGCAATGAGATGGGATCAATTGAAGATATTATAGACTACCAAGAGGACAAGGGAGAAATCCTAGATTTCCAAGTGGGCAAGGGAAGTAAAATGAGACTGTCTGAAAGTCTCAGGAGCTTAGAGGAGAGTTCATATCAACAAGGAATGTTGACATGTGATAGGGTGGCAGAAGAAAGACCTCATCTGTATGAATAATTGTGCGGGTTTGTAGCCCATGTGAATGAAGATGATGAGAAGTTAAATAATTCCACCATCAAAGAGGAAGATCAGACATGCATTCTGATCATTGGAAGAATCAAAATATTCCTGCCAAGTAGCCAAACCAAGGCTAGCATATGTGTTTCAGATGCAACAAAAGAAGGGAAACTATCAAATACTGTCATAAAGGAGGAAGTGGAGCATATACTAAAGTTTTACCATGTATGAGAAGAAGAGGATAATTCTGAGGGATGGCTCAAAATTTTCAACCAGGAAGATGAACAGGAGATGACTACAACACTAAATACTTCATTTGAAGAGGAAGAAGACAGTATAAACTTTGTTGATTTGTGTGAAGAACTGGAATCCCTGAAGAAAAGGGTGATAGTGCGAAGCATGCACATCCAAAATACTAGGTTGGAAATAGGCGAAGTAGCATACCAGTCCAAGGAACAACTGGAGGAAACTGCAGATATGTTAGCAGAGGAGCTGACATAAGTCAATCTGTCAAAAGAGTAAGCTGAGCAACAACTCAGTGCTGAAACTGCAGAACTGAAATTTGGAGAAAAATGGCTAGCTAGTGCCACAGGAAATGAAGATAAGATGAGGGGCCATATTGATCAGATTGGTAAGGAGGAGAAAGAGCACACATTTCAATGTGCCCAAGAGATGTAGAAAGAAGAGCATTCAGTGGAATTGCTCAAACATTTCAGCCAAGGAGATGAACATGAGGCAACTGTAGAATTCAGATCTACAGCATAAGGAGATGAGTATTCATAGGAATGGAAAAACATTTTTAGCCAGGAAGCTGAGCAAGAGATAACTAAAATACTAAAACCTACAGCAGAAGAGAAGAGAGAAACATATAGCATGGATTTTTCTAATCTAGGTGAAGAACTGATGACCCTGGAGAGAAGGGTAAAGATGCAAAGTCAGCTAATCCAACAAGTCAGGTTGGAAGTTGATGAAAGGGATATGCAACAGAATGGGATGAAGGAGAAGAGCCAGCCATTGGACTAGATGAAAGAGGTGATAGAGGAGGTTAAAATATTGATGTTGGAAGCTACACAAGAAGCAGTCAACAAGGAAGGATGGAACAGAAAGGAACCTGTAAGAGAAACATGGCAGAAGAAGCAACAAGGAAAATGAGCAAATGGAAAACTATAAGAGAAAGTATGGGACCCTAGAAGGTGTCAACAACATAGCAGAGGGATCCTTGAGAAAGATCTCATGATTTTCTCAGCAATGGAGTATGATGCAAGAGCATTGTCATCAAAGCACACATGGAAGACAACTCAACACCCTTTGCCCGCCTTTTGTGTAAAATTTGAATTTTGAAAGATGGCGTATCTCAAAGAACTTATGAGTAAATGATGAATCAGAGAATTTTTAATGGTCGGAGGCTGAACGATCACATAAAAACAAGAGAGATTAGATTGTCCTTTAGTTTATTTGATTTGGGCATGGATCTAAGCATTCACCTTAATTGTTTGTCACAGACATTTATTGTAATAGGACTTAAGTAGCTGCAAGCTTTTACTTCGATGAGATAGGTAGTTGGAGGGAACCCTAGAGGACGTCTTGTATATGTAAATGCACTGTATACCCAAGTGTGGATTCCGATTAGTAGGATATAGTTGTTATTGAATGTAAGTTGTTTTTATCAGAGTTGTATCCATTTACACTTGAATGAATATAACAGAGGCATATTGACCCAACACATAGTGTTTCTACTGTTTACAATTTCCCTGTTATTTTTTGTTTTCATGAATGAATGAGTTATGTTATTGAGTATCATAGAATCGTTCCAAGATCCATCCAAGAGGAAGTAGAATCATTCCAGATCATTGGATCTAGGCAAAGTGCATGAGATTTAAGTCTCGTTGTGCACACAGGAGAAAGGATTCTCTGAAGTCCCGAAGAGGTTAGGGATCATCCATCATCCAAAGGGATAGGTGGCATAAGATCCACAAATTCAGGTGAAAAGAGTCTGGGGGAAAGTGATTGTGGAGGAGTTGAAACTCTTGAAGCCCAAATAGCCGAAGCAATTTGCAACCGTCGATCTGTGGGGGACAAGCATTGCCAGATCTTCGATTTCGAGTAAAAGCGCTCCTGAAGAAAGTGAGTGCAGAGGAGTTGAAAATCCCTAATCCTGAGGAGCTGAAGCGATTTGCAGTCGTCGATCTGTGGGGGACACGCGTTGACATATTGTCGACTTCAGGTAAAATCACTCTGGGAGAAAGTGAGGGCGACGATTTTGAAACTCTCGAATCCTAAATAACCGAAGTGGTTTGTGGTCGTCGATCTGTGGGAGGCACACATCGATAGATCATGAACTCGAGGTGAAAGAAATCTGGGAGAAAGCGAAGATGGAGAGGTTGAAAATCCTGAAGGTCGAAGTCCCGAACTAGACCAAAGTTGTTGATTTGAGTGGACATGCGACGTCTGATCTAGAACTTTGGGTACAAAGTACTTCAGGGAAAAACAGAAGTTGGAACATCCCAAACTCGTGAAGTGAGAATTCTTGAAATATATCTCGTTCGTTGGTTGCGAAGGGGGACGTAGACCGTTGATTTGGTCGCAGTTAGAAGAGGTTAAGGCCCGAATCACAGCCCGAGGTCACATGAAAATAAGAGCTTGTAGAAGGAGCTAGCACCCATTAGTGTGATATTTGGGAAAAGTGCTAAGAAAGAAGGGCCCGTGGGTACCCATCGATGTGTGGATGGAAATATATGGTGGGGAATCATTGTGGAGCGCGGAGGTGAAGTTAGCAGAATTACTAGTTCACGGGCCACAATTCACTAACAATGTTCATTTCATCGGGACAAAGGATCAACGACCACAATTAGATCGAGTTGTGAAAGTACTTTTCTGATTGTGGAGATTTAGCCCTCTAATAAAGAGAGAGCACATTGGTGCCCCATAATCACTATGATCTGTCGATCGATGAAAAAATCGGTAATGACCGGATCATGATCGTGAAAACTTGAGGGGTGATGAAAGATGATCAGATTGGAGCGAGGCAGGTACCATATGACCTGCACCCCAATGATAACAAGGCTTCTGTTTGATTGAGATTGAGACTAGTAAGGTCTCTAGGAGCTAATCCAACTCAAGGAGATTAACATCCTTGATCGGGAGGTCACGTAGCCCCAAGGGAGAGTGGGGGGGTTTGCGTCACTCCACCATAGTGGATTGATGCTCTTCCTGGCGGTTATTGACCATTATATAAATCTGGTGGCTACTACTCACTCTTCCCATCGATGCCTTTCCTTCTCTCTGCACAAATCCTGTTTGTGACTCTGGGCAGTCACGTTGGTAATGGGGTCCTCTAAACCCCCATTAAGTAACATGAGATGGAACCTGGACAATGCCTTGTGACGGTCTCTAAACTGAGTTCCTTCCCCTAGAACCCCTGCCCCTACTTTCTCCTCCCTGAAAAGGTCGTGGACCTGCCTGTGTCATTGGCGATGAGTGGGATGCTACACTCGCTTCCATTGAAATACTTTTTGTAATTGTTCTAGGTGCGAATCTATTTCCATAAGGAGGTGTCCTAGAGATTACTTCCTTGAATAATATCCTAGCGTCCTTCCCCACGAATCCAACATGATTTGGAATGGTTTATCTCATACCTTTGTTTAAGCTCATATGCTCCTCCGCGTAACGAGCATTTTCAACTGCTTTAGCTACTGATGATGGTTTCCGCATCCGTACTATGTCCCTTATCTTAGGATTTAACGTGCACATAAAACATTTTTCTTGTCGTTGATTGGTATCCATGTACGAGACATATTTCACTAACTCCATGAACCCAATCTCGTACTCTTCCACAGTCTTGTTTCCCTAAACTAGAGCATGAAATGATCCTACCTGTTGTTCATCGTAGTAAGCAGGAAATTATTTCCTCTGGAAGATTTCTTTAAAAAGATCCCATGAGACGGTGTCTGGGGTAAGGTGCAACTGCCTCTCCAGATTACCCCACTAGTTCAAGGCACTGTCCCTCAACTAAAAGATCACTATCTTCTCTTTTGATGTGGAAGCATAGTCTCTTAAGGCGAAACATCGCATCATTCCTTCCAACCATGCATCTGCATATTCACTTGCATGACCTCGAACAAACTCTGGGAGTTTGATCTTTTTTTGTTCTCTGGTGATGTTTCTTGGTGGAGGCCCTCATTCTCAATCCCTCGATGCTGCAGGGTTACCCACTCCAGATGGTTTAAGCAAACCCACAATTATTTTATATCTAAAATATGCCAAAATCATAAGTACTTTTAATTTCCATAAAACCCTCAAATTTACAAAATTTAACCATAATTAACAAATTCTACCTTAATTTATAAAATCTCTTTAAAATATTAAGTCATTGTTAAATGAAAAACCTCTATCTAAGGAGTTCCATTGGGCATGCAATGACAAAATAAAATCAGTAAATAAAAACTATGGTAATCCTTGAGAATAATCCCACCACAAATTAATTACATTAAAACAAATACATTTACTTGTAGATGATACATAGAGCATGTTTTGTATTCACACTGAAGAGAGGGTTAGGTAAATCATCAAGCATGCAGAATTCGTAGGGATTGGTAGAAGCAAAGAGAGTCGTTTCCGATGGAAGATCTACAGTTCTTTGAAGACAAGTGGAAAAAATGTCAAATCGAGCTAGAATTATATCACCTTCTTCGTATGATTGGCTAGAATGATATTACGATAGGATTTAACATCTTGGAATCGACAAATAGATTATCGTCCCTAGTCTTCGAATATGCTTGACCAACTATGTTTCAAGGCATTTGTTGCAAATTATATCTAAAATAGACTCAAATGTTTCTTGGCATTTGTTGGTCTTATGTACCTCATGCAACATAATGAAAGGCATATTATGAAAATAGTGGATATGGTTCCTTAATGATACTTTGAAATTATTTTCATAATAAGGTATTTGAAGGGAGCGATAAAACTCAACCTCCAACTTAATGAATTTATTTTTTAACATTCTTTTGATAATGTATCACCAATTTAATGCATTCATTTTTTAACATTATTTTGATAATGTACCAAAAAAAGTTTCATAATTAGCTGAAACTATATCTAATTAAGACAAAATTCCTCTAAACTTTGAAGAAAAAATTCGATTGAAAAATCTTTGACTTTCCCCATTTTTAAATTTAAAAATTGATAATCATGAACTGTAATGGGAGAATCTCACCCAAAGAAACATTTAACTCTATTCTCTTTCATCTCATCGAAGACTAATCACATCATAATCTTTCCAAGGTGTATTCTTTGACGGTAGAGTCTTCATATTAATTCAATCGTTATAAAGAAAATTCATGTAAGGTCTTGTTGGGTAGGGGAAGCTAAACAGAGCATCAACAAAAAAGATTAAACACACATAAAACTGAGAACACCAATCACACAATTGACACAGTGATTTATGTGGAAACCCAATGCGGGAAAAATCACGGGCAATGATATTCGATACTCTTGTTATTCAAGGGAGAATTACAATAGCCAATCTCAAGCATACAATCATCCTCTCCTCACACACACTCTGATCTCTACACACCTTGCACTCTGCTCTCTATGGGTATGCTCGTATATATAACATCTCTCAACCAATTAGACTAAATTGTTATAATTAGATCCACCAATTACACAATCTGTTCACAAAAGAGTGCATGCATTCACATTCCTAACATAGTTGCATGCATGTGCATGTGACCACATGAGAAATTAGCTGGCATGTTTCCAACATGTCTGTGATCTATATTCTACAAAGGGATTTCATGGCTTCTATTCATTGAATGGAGAAATGAAAACTAAATGGAAAAGGAAATCTACCCAAATGTAAAAGAGGTATATGCTTACTTTGTCAGCCACTAATTCATGACAGAGATATTGGTCATAGATCCTCTCAAAATCTATCTGTAACTTCTAAAGATGTTGCTATTGAACTTTCTAGATAAAAGGAAAGTGAAAGAATATGCATTTTATCATATTTTATTGAAGCAATCAATCAAATATCCATACATTACAATGAAGTATAATTAGCTTTTTATATGTTTACGCCGAAAGGCGTATACCTATTGGTAATGGGCAGATTTAATAGGTTTTTAGTTCTTAATAAGTTTTCTATGGATGAGATTAAATATGCCTAGAATATTCTTAGTTGTCACAATAAATGAATGGTTCTGATTTCATCCATTAACTTTCGAGCTGTTATAAAGACATCCGTTTATATGTTTACTTTTTTACATTTACCTAATCTTGTTTAAAAATTACTGTGTTTACTAACTTGGCTTTTCATGTTTCTGCTGGCTGACGTTTGGTTTAGCGGCCGCGTTTCTGACGTTTGGTGGCCACCACTCCCACCCCATTCGCCGAGCAAGTTTGTGATCAATGTTTCGAAATCAATGGGGGCTACCTATATATTCTTGGCTGCAACGTTTTGCTAACATGGTGAATTCTTTTGAGCATTTTTTGAATTCATTTTTCCGTGAAGTATACAAGCCACTGCCTCAGGAGTACAATCTGGTAATGGCTATGCTGTGGCGACACCCAGAAAGAGTAGACATCCACAAACCCAATGTCATTCACTACTCTGCCGACGTAAGTTCCTTTTTTTTTTTTTGTTTCAATTGAGCTCTTAATTACAATTTTGCCATAGGATTATTGTGCCTGTATGGTCATGATGGTGGTGCAGGGAGCAAAACCGTGAAGGTTCACTGGCAAGGAGGCAAACATGGATAGAGCAGACATGAAGATGCTGTTGGACAAATGGTGGGATGTTTACAATGATTCGTCTCTAAATTTTACGGAATTGAGAAGTAAGCCGTTGGGATCTGCAATACCAACGGCTGCCATTACCAACAATGCATCTGCTTCGCCTGTAACGTAATCAAGGGCGTTTCTAATCCATGCCCATCCACGGCATAATCAGGGGCATTTATGTACAGAAGATATAAGCTACAAGCCCATCCCATTTTTACATTGACGCCATTGTTATATCGCACGACGGACCCATAAATTGTTTCGTGTGTTCAGAATCTGGCCTGTTCTGCGTGCATGTGTTTTTTTAAATTTTAGAAGATATAAGCTACGAACCCATATCGTTTGTATATTGACGCCATTAATGGCGAACCCTTAAACTATCGACTGTATATTGTAGCTGCAGTGGCGTCGCCAGCGGTCTTGTGTAAGGCGAAAGGCTGCCACAATGAATTTGAATTTGTTTTAATATGTTTTTCGGCGTTAATCAGCCACGTAATTGTGGCTGTGCTAGTTTTATTACATATAATTAACTTGCTCAATACCACGAGTCACCAATATCATGTGTCCAAAACCACCACTATTGTTAACATAACAATTTTGACTCTTTTACCTAGTTAAGTTTATCCTAACAAACTCGACCATCTTTGTAATTTGGAACACTTCTCTTGTTTTCTATAATTACCATCAACATAGAAGATGATAAAACTGATGGATCCTTTTAAATAATTGTAATAAATACGTACAATAAATCATAAGCAATGTTATACAATTCAGTACATGTTTATAAAATTCATAGAAGAATAAATACATTCCCATGCAATGTTATATAATTCAGCCCATAATTTAGAAAATTTATGGAAGATGTGATTAACAGTTTAACCAGATTGTAACTTTCGGTCACCGGAGGACCTGGATATAAAGTCAACCATTGACTTTGTATCTGAACCCTACAAAAAGCTAGGAAATACTTTTTCATACAGTGAATGGGAAGAATGTTATACAATTCAATCCGTGTTTAGAAAATCTATGGAGGAATCAATTAACAGTTTAATTGATTTACTAGATTGTAGATTCCGGTCATTCCCATCATGGGAGGAGGATCCGGCGATGAAGTCAATCATTGAATTTGTATCTCAACTATCTTCTGAAAATATAGGATCGAAGATGGCTTCTAAAATTGTTAGGAATTCTTTCTGTTTCAGTTTACATTTTTTGGGGGGAATGTTTTCTGTTTAATTTTACTTGAAATAGTGTGAGAAATTATTGGATTTGCATATTTGAGTGAGTAATTTGAAGCATATTTATATGATAAGATTTTAAGGAAAAACATAAAATAGTTAGAAGATTCCATTTCTTGTGTTTTTCACTCGATATCTTTTCACAAGGGATTCTAACTGCTTTTATACCATTTGTACCACCGATTATTATTTATGTTCCCTAAATATGAGATTTTTCCCTCTTTAGGAAAGTTGAGATTTTATATTTTGTCACTCATAGTTCTTAAATTTGAATTGAAATTGGATTCAATACAGAAATAAATTATATTTTTCTAAAATTTAAAAAATTAAAAATAAATAATTATTTATATTCAAAAATTCAAAAACCTCTCAAAAAATTAAAAATAAATAATTATTTATATTCAAAACTTCAAAAACCTCTCAAAAAAAATTGAGCCATGTTATAAATATTGCAAATCGAATTAGATGTTGCAATGAAGGGCATAGGTTTACATGAGATTGACAATTTGTTACATATAAAGGAAACACTTTTAAACATAAAAAAAGAAATGACATTTCAATCTAATAAGTAAAATGGAATAAACAAAAAAATGGTATTGTTGTTTAAACTTTAAAGTAAGGTAGGGTGTACAAAAAAGACTAGAAAGACAATTTTGAGTAAGGTAAACAACACATAAATATAAAGTTGTAGAACAAATAAGCATTTTCATAGTGGTCATGGATACAGTTAGATTTGGAAGCATCACATTATACTTATATGTAAATATGAAAATTTTTAAACGAAAATACAGTCGTAACTCAAAGAATAATGCATTTATACTAATTGGGAAATCACTTAGATACACTTCTTATTTCTTTGTCCTTATAGATTACAAAAATTCATATTATTCTCAATAGAATATTAACACTTTCAACACTTTTCATTACAGTGCCATTTTCCCCTCATTAGCTCCCTATACATATTAAAAATCAACCTCTCAAGGACAACTCACTGGTTATATCATCTTGTATTATAAGATGTATTCGATGAAAAATTATGATTGGCATGGATTTAGTGTTTTGTGCAAGAGATGAATTCTTAATAGATTTCCAATGTTTTTATGAAATGAGTTGTTGCATTTGTACACACAAAACATACATGGCCATTCAATGTTCTCTATTTTTCTTATTTTTCTTCTGACATAGTATTAGAACCAAGGTTTTCACTAAACAAATTACCAAAAGAACCCAGGGTTTTCATTGAACAAATTAACACAATAACACAAGGGTTTTCAATGTTCACAAATTACCACATTTTTTTTCCTGAACTTCCCGTACCGAATTCGAATTAACTTATTAATCCGCAAACCAAACCTATGGCTGAATTTTCATGGATTCGACCAAATTTGATAACTATGATTTTGTGTAAAATCCCTATATATATATATAGAGAGAGAGAGAGAGAAAGAGAGAGAGAGAGAGAGAGAGAGAGAGAGAGGCCTCCTATTTCAAGGCCTCAATAAAATAATAAATATCTCATAATCTCCTACTGAAATAACTACAATTTAGTTCAAGTTTCCCTTTCATGATTTTCTTTATACCAGGAATAAAATGGTAAATAGACATAGTAACAACAGATTAACTTTCTAAATTACATACCTCGACCTGCAGGTTGGTTGATTTAGCCCATGGTTCACTTGTTCTTGTTCTTTCCCAAACTGCCCAACTGAATATTAACCTCCCAGCCAACTAGGAACAAAGTCTCCATCTCCCTAGCTCTAGGAATCCTTGTTGATTTCCTATCCCTAGAGAACAAAGTTCCTGGAAACAACAATGTCTCTGTAAAATCTCCCAAAACAATTTGTTCTTCCAATTTCCTCCTTCTTCCTCTCTCTTTCAGAATTTCTTCCTTGCCTCCTCCTTTCCCAAATTTATCCCAAAACCAAAAGAACCATCTCCAAGTCCTCTCCCCTCTTCCTTATCCTCTGCTCTCGAATCCCTCCCCATCCTTGAATTCCCCAACTGCCTTATCCCCTTATTAATTCCCAAATAGCCTTCCACTCATTAATTATTTTACCTACCATTTTAATAATAAAATAATAAAAAGACTCATTGAATTTATTTTAATAATAAATTAACAACTATGATAAATAAATAATGAAATTGGGTTGTTACATACACCCACCCTTTAAGAAAATTCATCACAAAGTTAGAGTATTTTACAATACACAGGTAATGACACACGATTCATACATCCACATCAAATAAACAACATCATCAATTTAAAAAACTTATAAATACTTGTGTACATGTGAAAGACATGCATGTGTAGCTAGCACATACAAGACTCACAAATGTACTAATGACAATAATTATCACACCTAAAGTAATTATTGTATGTGTCCAATCCAATCAACAAGACCATTCATTTCATAAAAGATAGTAAGCCATTTAAAATGTTCGCAAAATCCATCAATTATAATAATTTAGCACAAGCAACATTCACTTAGATAATCATAGTTCAGTTAAGAAATTATAAATATACATATATACATATTTTTTAAAAAGAGGAAATCAATAAATTCTACTATAAGGCGAAATCCCCCCGCACACTCTCAACTACTTCTATTCATCCTTCCTCCCTAGCCTACTTCCATCTTCCATCCCTATCCTTCCTCTGTTGGACTTGTTAGGATATTTAGATACTTAGGAGTTAGTTAAGATCTACTTGGTCTAATGTGTTTTTAGGTAAAAGTGTGTTTCGTAGTGTGTCTCTTTAGTATGCATTTGTATGCATTTGTAGTTAGGAAATCCGACGGTCACGATATGTTCCCGACATAGAGTGATCTAATGGTTCATACTCTCCTTGATTTTAATGGCCATTGATCCGTGGATTAACACCCGATTGATCCATGATCTCTATTTAAAGAGCATGGAGGGTCATTTGTTGATGATCAATTGTGAGAAACTCTCTTGTAAAATCTCTTTGTAATCTTTTTATTTTGCATTAATAAACTGCTCCAAGTGGCCGCGTTGGCTGGGGCTCTGGATGTTTCCCTGTAGGGGTTTTACCACGTGAAAAAATCGATGTGTTGATCTTTGATTTGGTTATGTGAGTGGTTACTGAAGGTGTTCATCATTTTTTGTAATACCTTTTTTGTCAAACATGGTATTAGAGACTCTTTAAAGACTTGCTCCTATTGTAGACCGAGATCGTGAATCTGGTTGTCTCATCTCCATTTTATGTCACTTATGTACATTTCTAGGCAGAGATGACTGTTCCATTGTTTCTGGAGTGCTCATTTCAATCAGGAACATTTTTTGTTTCACTCGAAAGTATTTATGTTTGCCCAAGATACGACCATTTCAGTGAGATCCGGAGGTATAAAGCTTGAATACACATTTTTAAAATTTTTGCAAAGTATCATTTTGGTTTTATTTCATTTTGTATTATTTATTTCCGGTTTGATACTCTTTTAAATATATGTATTCTCTTTTCCCCGTGCCCTGTGTGAGCTCAGCAAATTAGAAACAGATAGGAAAATGTGCATCTTCCGGGTAAGCTAACCGAGATCTAACCCTTGTTGTCATCGAGAAGCGATTTTTTTTTTTTTTGTGAAAAGAGTACTTTTTACAACAACAACCTCAATCCTCTTCCTAAAAAACAAAATATGTTTTTCTAGACCATTTGGTTAAAATTTTCCTTATTAAGTAAGAGGTCTTGAGTTCAAGTCTCTCTTTTGTTACTTTTTTTGAAAAAGTTCATGCTCAAATTGTAAAATGTATTTCACTTCAAGTATAAAAGTGGATAACTATTAGTAGCTTTAATATTTTATTTTAGAGTTATTTATTTTGCATTGAGATTTTCTTTTACAAAGTAACTTCATTGTAAAAGTGATCCCCACTTCTCTTTATAAAAGTGGGTTACTTCATAAAGCAACTTACACTATCACGTGGTCCTTTGGTTACCATTTATGTTTTTTTTAAAAAGGGGATAACTCTCACATCCAAAGTCCGTTTTTAGTGCCCTTTTTTTAAAACCGCATATATTTTTGATATATTTCCATCCAGATCATCAGTTTCAGTTTTTAAATCCATATTATCTGCATATTTAATATTGTTTCTACAAGTAATCTCTTGCTTACCAACACCAACTATTTCCAATGGAAATCTCATATGGAAGATTTATTAAGAGGTAAAGTATTATACCAGATTACCTTGGGAAAGGAAAAAACACCCACTTATGATGATAAGAAATTCAAATGGGCTAATAGGAGTGATGAATCATGTTGACTAATCAAAATGTCCATCTCTCCTGATTTAAGGTTCCACCTTAAAGAAATTGATGACCCCAATGAAGCTTGGGAAAATATTGAATCTTTGTTTGGTAAAATCAATATTATTCGAGCACAACAATTAGAAAATAAAGTACTGACCTTAAGTCCAAGTGATTTTTCTTGCATTGGAGACTATCTATCTAAGTTTAAAACACTCAGAATTTTATGTGAATAATGTGAAATAGAAATGGAGGAAGAGAATTGCATTTATCTTATTCTTTCTAAGCTATGTAGTGCATATTTTGTGTTTGTATCTACCTTTTATTCCATGAGAGAGGCTCTAGGGAAATCTTATCAAAAACCCACTCTTGATTCCTTTTGTGCTTCTTTGATTAGAGAGGAAGGTAAGCTTGTACAACTTGGAGTGATCAACACTGCAAGTACCTCCAACAAAACCTTAGTTTCCCAGTAGAAAGATAAATCCAAACATCCCAAGAAGCAACATCCTTACTACAAAAACAAGCAACATAAGGGTCCCAAACCCGCTCAGTCAACATCAACTCCTAATGGTGACAAAGGAGCAAAATATAAAAATAAGAAGACTGACAGACATTGCAAATTTTGTGATAAAGATGGTCATGATGAGTCCAAATGTTTCAAGAATATGGCATCTTTAGAAGCAACGATGAAGAAGCACAACATCAATATTGATTCTACTTCTTCTTCTTCTCATGGACATGCACTTTCTGCTTCTGGTTTCTCCTTCAATACAACTTTTACTTCTTCTTCTGATGAGTGGCTTATTGATTCAGGAGCATCTTATCATCTGGCTAAGGATAAAGACATATTTTTTTCCCTAAATGAATGTAACACCAAGAACATATTTGTTGGTGATGATAGATCTCTTAGTGTTGTATGATCTAGAACGGTTCAAGTAGATAATGGTCATTTCAATGATGTATTATGTGTTCCAAGTCTTTCTTGTAACCTTCTATCAGTATATCAAATCACTCATTTAGGTGAAGGTAAAACCGTAGAGTTTTCACCTCACCAAGTTGTAATCAAGGATCTAAAATATCCTAAGCATGTTATTGCAACTGGAATTGTTGATGATATTACCAAGTTGTACAAGTTTGACAACTTTGGGTCATCATCTTTCTCATCAGTTTTTGTTTCTCATAGCGACGACTTGAACAAAATTTGGCATGAGCGGTTTGGTCATCTAAAATATCGCTCATTGCAACAAATGTGTAGTCAATAGATGGTGACTGGTATTCCTCCTATTTCATGAAGAAATGGTGTTTGTGCCGGTTGTGTTCTCAGCAAACATCATCAGGAAAATTTTGAAAAACGTGCCTCTTGGCACGCCTCAGGCCCTTTGCAACTTATTCATAGTGATTTATGTGGTCCACTTTCTTCTCCTTCTTTTTCTGGGTGCAAGTATTTCTTAACTTTCATTGATGATTTTTCCAGATGTACTTGGGTTTACTTCTTAAAACTTAAGAGAAATTTTTTTGACAAGTTTTTAGCCTACAAGGCCGGTGTAGAAAAACAATATGGACATCAAATTCAAAAGTTAAGAACAAATAATGGAGGCGAATATGTGAACAATAATTTTAAAAGTTACTACACTACATAGGGCATCCAAATGCAACACACTGTTCCATATACACCACAACAAAATGGTGTTGCTGAGAAAAATAACCACACATTAAAAGAAATGGTTAATTGTAAGATCCAATCTAAGGGATTAAGTCTAAAGTATTGGACAAAAGAAATCAACTGTGCAAATTACATAGTTAATCGCACTCCCACAAAGGCTCTCAAAAATATAACACCAAAAGAATCTTGGACTAAAATTAAACTAGATGTAAGTCACTTCCATGTATTTGGTAGCATAGTATGGGCTCACATTCCCGATGAGAAAAGGAAATAATTACAGCCTAAAAGTGAGAAGTGTATATTTGTTGGTTATTCTAAAGATGCCAAAGGTTATAGACTTCTTCAACCACATTGTAATGAAATTATTATTAGAAGAGATGTTAAATTTGATGAAAATATCTTGGCCTATGAGCCTAATTCAATGATTGTGCCTTTTTCTGTCTGCGAGCCATCTTCGATGTTTGTGCCTTCTTCTACCTGCGAGCCATCTTTGGTGTTTGTGCCTTATTTTGTTCCTATTCTAGTTTATTCTTCATATGATGACAGTGAGGATGAAAATCCACCTCTGCCTGCTCACCTACCTTCAGATGAGTCCTTTGAACCTGAACCAACACTAGTTCCACTACTTCCTAGATGGGTCCGTTCAATACGAGAAGCAACTAGTGGTCTTGTTGGTGATCCTTCAGATTAGCGTCGAACATGTTCATAGTTTCAGCAAGACTCTTCTCTTTTGGATCAAGTTTCAGAGACTCGTGATCCATAGACATTTACAGATGCTTTAGGTAATCCAGATTGGGATACAACAATGAATGAAGAGTATTGTTCTTTAATGGAAGATGATACTTGGGATCTTGTACCTCTTCCAAAAGGAATAAAACTTGTGAGATGTAAATGGGTCTATAGAACTAAGTATGCATTATATGGAAGTGTTTAAAGACACAAGGCTCAGTTAGTTGCCAAAGGATTTTCCCAAGTTCAAGGAATTGAATATAATGAAACCTTTTCCCTTGTAGCCAAAATGAATTCCATCCACCTTGTTCTTGCCCTTCCTGCCTCACATAAATGGGAGGTCCATCAGATGGATGTTAAATTTTCCTTCTTGCATGGAGATTTGCAAGAAGAAATCTACACGAAACAACCTCCTAGATATGTCTAGAATGACTCTAGCCTTGTTTTTCGCCTTAAGAGATCTCTTTATGGTATAAATCAAGCTCCCTGAGATTGGTATGCCAAAATGGACAGGTTTCTTATTAACACTAGATTTTATAGATGCCATTGTGATCCTAATGTCTATACCAAGAAAGTAGGAAGCCATCTCATAATCCTTTTCCTTTATGTTGATGACCTTATCCTTACTGGTAGTGACTCAAAACTTTTAAACCATGTGAAAACCAGCCTTAAGAAGAAATTTGAAATAATAGACTTAGGATTTTTGCACTATTTCCTTGGCCTCCAAGTTTTGCAAACCAATGAAGGAATTTTTCTTTCCCAGTCTAAGTATTCTTATGAACTTCTTTGTCGCTTTCACATGGATGATTGTAAACCATCCCCTTCTCCCTTCCAATCTGGAGTCAATCTTACTGTCGCCTATGCTTCTCCTGAAGTTCATGCCAACCTATACCATCAGTTAGTTGGTAGCCTCTTATACTGGACTCATACCCATCCTAATCTTTCCTTTGTTGTTGGTATTTTTTCCTGGTATATTCAAACACCCCATGAAATCCATTGGAAACAATCTAAAAGGATACTTCTCTATTTTCGTGGTACAGTTTAGTTCGGGACAAATTACAGTTCAGGGGGGACTCCTTTATTGGTTGGTTTCACTGATTCAGATTGGGTCGGTGACCCTGATGATTGGAAGTCTACTGTAGGTTATGTTTTCAGCCTTGGTTCAGGACCTGTCACTTTGGCCTATAAGAAACAACAGTCTATTGCACTTTCTTCAGCAGAAACAGAGTAACGAGCAACGATAAATGCAAGTCAGGAAGCCTTGTGGCTTCGAGAGATCCTTTCAGAGTTTGGATTCCATCAGGAACATCCGACCAACCTTTGGTGTGACAATCAAAGTTCCATCAAGCTCGCCGAAGACTCAGTTCAACATCAGTGTAGAAAGCACATCGATCTACACATGCACTTTGTTAAGCCCTAATATTGGCTCATTACCCCTTAATTGGAGCATATTATATTAGTAATGCTATTTTATTTATGTCATATTTAGGCCATTAGTTTTAATTATACCTCCTAGTCTCCTATATATACCAAGGAGACATTTTCATTTTGAATCATCTTGTACTTGAACATTTAAGTGGGGTAAAAGGAGTTTACCCCCCCGAAGAGGCTTATTATCTGAAATTATCTCTTTTTCAAGGTGTTGAGTACTTTTCTTGAGGTTTTTCTATGCTATATTGATGTTTGGTTCTTAACACACTTCCTCAGAAAGATCATTCATGATCAAGTTATTGAAGTTCTCTTTTGCTCTATAGAAGATCAAGCTGCAGACATTTTCAGAAAGTCTCTTACAGAAGAGAAGTTTTCCAAACTTTGATCTATGTTAGGAGTTCATGAAGTTGTCATTAAGGGGGGATAGGCTCTAATGCCTCCTTCCTTCTCCTATTGTGTCACTATTGTAAATCCTTCAATCCTATCCCAATTTGTTCTTAAGGGGGGATGCTAGGATATTTATACACTTAGGAGTTAGTTAAGATCTACTTGGTCTAATGTGTCTTTAGGTAAAAGTGTGTTTCTTAGTGTGTTTATTTAGTATGCATTAGTATGCATTTGTAGTTAGGAAATCTGACGGTCACGATATTTTCCCGACATAGAGTGACCCGATGGTTCATAATCTCCTCGGTATTAATGGCCATTGATCTGTGGATTAACAACCGATTGGTCCATGATCACTATTTAAAGAGAATGGAGGGTCATTTGTTGATGATCGATTGTGAGAAACGCTCTTGTAAAATCTCTCTGTAATATTTTTCTTTTGCATTAATAAACTACTCTAAGTGGCCGCATTGGCTGGGTCCGTGGAGGTTTCCCCGTAGGGGTTTTACCACGTGAAAACATCGATGTGTTGATCTTTGATCTAGTTATGTGAGTGGTTATTGAAGGTGTTAGTCCCCTGTTGGAATAATTGTGTTGTCAAACATGACTATCTTGGAGCGTTAACTATATTGACCTAACTCCATATAGAACCCATAAGCAGATGTGTCAACTCTCTTGACCAAGCTTCCCTGATAGAGAACTGACAGTCATCATCACATGTCTAGGGGAGCATGAGCTAACATCATCCTCCCATGTCTCCAGGTTTTAGAGAATACATGGTGGTAAATGACTCAACCCCTCCTAAGACATATGGTTTATAGCAATGCATTTGAAACAACATAATTTCACATACAAAGATTCATACAATATTGCTTATAGGTTGATGTTTACGATATCAACCTTTTATTATCATTATCCTCTGGCTATTTCATATCCCATTGACTTGTAGATTAGTATATAACAAAAACTCATATATATATGCATTAATATCATGTAAATGCATTTAATCATATTCTCAATTCGGTATCCACGTACCAACAAATTTAAATGTCAAAATTTTCAAGTTAGAAATAGAGTTCATAATATCCATCATATTTCAGATAACAATAAACATTCATAGATTTGACATTCACATAGGTCCATATGTCTTAAAATTTCAAGTGTATCATTAATAGTTTCACAATTAATAGAAAATAAAAGATGATTAAGCCTTAAGTAGTTCTAGCTATCTAAGTTAAAATGTGGCATTACATACACCTAACCTTCATAAAACATATTCTCGAGGTGGTCAAAAAGTGAGAGATGATCTCATTGTAAGGTCTCTGCATCCTCCCAAGTAGCATATCCTAGGATATACTTGTCCCACTAGACCTTAACTTGGTCTACAAGATGATTCCTAAGTTGTTGGACCCTACGGTCCAATATGCATAATGGTTCGACCATGAGGGTTCCCGCATCTGATATCTGCAGTTCCTTCCAATTCAATTTATGATATCTGTCAGCAACATAATGACGTAGAACATATACATGAAAAAAATTATTAGTTTTATGTAAGTGGGGTGGTAGTATGATATGATAGGAAACAAGTCCAATTCTCGCTTGGATTTTGAAAGGTCCTATAAATCGAGGTGACAACTTTGTCCCATTCCAAAAATGAATGGTACTCTTATTAGGCCTAATATGAATGAAAAATTGATCGCCCACTTTATAACTTCGGTCATTCCTATGTGTATCAGCATAAATTTTCTATCTATCATGTGCTTCCTTTAGTCGCTGCCTAATCTGAATAACTTATTCCCGCATCTCTTGAATCAATTCTGGCCCAACAATCACTCGATATTATAACCTTTCCCAACTCAATGGTGTCTTGCATGGCCTTCGATATAGAGCTTCATAGGGTGGCATTCCAATGGAGCTATGGAAACTGTTATTGTAGGTGAACTCTACCAAAGGGTGCTTCTCCCAATGGGTTTGATTATCCATAACATACATCCTCAGCATGTCTTCCATAACTTGATTTACTCTCTCATTTTTCCCATCTGTTTTAGGATGATATGTTATGCTTAAGTTCAACTGAGTTCCCATTGATGACTTCAAACTTGTCCAAAACCTAGATGTGAATTGGGAGTCCCTATCTGAAATGATAATCTTGGGTAACCCATGCAGACGAATGACCTCACTTATAAACATGTGTTCCACATCAGTGACATCAGAAGTGTCTCTAACCAAAATAAAATGAGCACTATTGCTCAACTTATCAACTATAACAATAATGGCATTGCGTTTTCATGATGTGAGTGGAAATCCCACAACAAAATCCATAGAAATGACTTCCCACTTGGACATAGGACCATCATGCGGTTGTAGGAGACCTGTCGGGTGGTGGTGGTCAGCCTTCACTTGTTGACATCTAGGCACTCGACGATGAAATGGAATGCATTATGCTTCATGCCTACCCATAAGAAAAGCTTCTTCATGTCTACGTACATTTTCTTCACACCCAGATGTGCACAATGAAGTGCTCTATGGGATTCCTTGAGTATGATGCTTTTAATATCCCCACCTTTGGGGATGTACATCCTTCCTTGATATCTTAATAATCCATCTGCTTCTAGTCTATATCCTTCATACTTTGGAACTAATTGCCTCCCATTATAGAGGGTTGAAGTAACCTTTAAATACCAACTATATCCAAGAAGTTGTCCTAACAATCGCTACCTCGGATTAAATTTCAAGGGTACCAAGGAGAAGACACCTGATCTCCTACTCAAGGCATCTGCGACCATATTCTCCTTTCCCTTGATGTATGAAATTAAAAAATAATACTCGATCATAAAGTCACTCCATCACCTCTACCTGGCATTGAGATCCCTTTGAGTTAAGAGATGCTTTGATCTTTCATGCTCTGTTTTGAGCTCAAAGCTTTGCACCACTAGATAATGCCTCCAAATCTTTAGAGCTAGCATTACAACTGCCAACTCTAAATAATGAGTACCGTAAATCTCCTCATGTTCCTTCAACATTCTTGACACATACACTATCACTCCCCCATCCTCCATTAGCACAACCCCCAATCCTTTCTTCAATGCATCCATGCAGACTGTGAAGTATTTTTCCATATCTGACACTCGTAGAATTGGTGCACTAGTTAGTAACCTCTTAAGCTCGATGAATGCAATATCGCATTATTTTGTTCATTCATACCTTACTCCCTTGCGCTAAAAGGTGGATGGGTTTCTCTATCTTAGAGAACCCTTCCACAAATTCCAATAATAACCAACTATCCCCATGAAGCTTCTCACCTCATGAGAATTTTTCAGCACTGGCTATTCCATAATGGCCTTTACCTTTTTTGGATCCACAAAGATTCATTCACCAAAAATGATATGAAATAAATAGTGAATTTCTTTCTGGAAGAAAGAACACTTCGACAACTTTCCATACAATTTGTTCTCTCTAAGGCATGAAAAAACCACTCACAAGAGTTCCTCATGTTCTCTTTTGTTCTTGGAATATATCACTACTACATATTGAAAATTTTGCAACGACCAGTTGCGGCGAAAGTACTCTTTTGTCGCAACATGCAAGAGAAAAAGTTTGGGTTTTTTAAATCCACCTTATATTCGTCACAATATTGATGCATGTGGTTTGACCAAATTATTATGGTCAATGTTTGTCGCAAGAGAGATGACTATACTTTGTCCTTCGTAAGAGCAACGTATGACAGAACCTTAAAATTGATCGTTAAAAATGACCTTAAATAAGTAGGTAAAAAAATAAATATTTTTAGGTCATGTTCATCACAATTGTGATGATAGTGACCTAAAATTGCGCTATAAATATTTGACGATTCAAAGATGTTGCGACAATCTTTCTATAATAACGACAGTTCTGAAAGGGTATTTTTGTGTGGAAGAATGTCGCGGAATGTTATTAGAGGTGGGGAAAAAAGTAAAGCGAGTGAAAAGGGCGATGGTAGATGTTATTTCGCTTGTAAAAAATGTTTCCTTAGACATCCCGTAATAATTTTAATAGCAACAACTACAAAAAATTGTAGGAAATATGGTCACATTGATGGCGGATTGAATGAATATCGTCCCGTGGTAATTAGCTATATATTCATTATCTTTTTTTATTTTGTCGATTTTATATAAAATTATATATATGTATATATATTGTTTGAATGTTTGTTATTGTATACACTAATTTTGCATGATTGTTTGTAATTATAAAGTTAGATTTTCCCTCTAACTTTCCGTAGAATATTGCACCAAGTATTAGTAGAAATGATGTTGTACAAGCTGAGGAACATCATCATGACCAAGCAAATGAGGATCTCATGGAAGAATATGATGGGACAAATCAAGTTAATGATCCCATGGAAGAAGATGATGGGACAAATCAAATGATCCAAGATTTGTTTTTGTAGCTGGATGAGGATGGGTAAAATGCTGGTATTTATGATGAACCTCTATTAGAAAAGGAAAATAAATGACTTTATGAAGGATCAAGAGCAAATATTCTCTTTGCTACATTGTTGCTAGTGAACTTAAAGGTTATGAATAATTTGTTGAACACTTGTATGACATAGATAATAAGGTATGTAATATGTTTCATCTCATACTATACATAAATGTTGAATTTTTTTCATTTGTTTTTAGTGTTAATTAATGTGTAAAATAAGAATGCAATTTTTACGATTAATATTCTTACATTAACTAGTTGTTTGTTATGTTGTAGATTTTTAGGTGAATTTTTGTTACCATCGTCAAATATTTTACCTCACACATATCAAGGTTTTCATGCCATTATGAAAGACATTGGAATGGATTATAAAACTATAGATGTGTGTCCTAATGACCATATTATATATTATGTGTTAGTAACATTTCTCGTCCGAAGTACGAGAGTGTTCAGGTCTACAAGTGGCACGAGAAGCACCCGAGCACAGCACGGAAAAAAATATTTTTTTTTGGCTTCCAAGCAGGTAAGTGGGCAAAGATCATATTTTCAACGATCAAGATCCATCCATAGGAGCAGATCAACGGTTGGCAGAAAATCGCGGCTAGAAGAGTTGTGCTGGGGTTAGCGCAATGGATAGCGCCCATATTGTGTGCAAGAAAGGATAACATCCGTCCATCCAGAGGACACGTGGTGCGAGATCTAGTCGCATCGGCATTTCAACATTCGGGAATTCGAAGGGTGAAGGTTTCATGTTGTCCTATGTCTCGAAACCCCGAACCCCGAAAGTACTGAAGGCACCCAAAGTCGGGCCCACAATGTTACGGGGGAATATCAGTCGTCCATCTGCAGGAGACAAATGGCGTGCGATTAGGCTCCTCACCGTTTCGCCCATCGCGATTCCAAGGCTCAAGGTGCAGCATCGTTGTACTCACGATGCGCGAGGTGCCAGGAGTGTCCAGGACTCAGGCCCACAACATTGTCAGGAGATTTCAGAACCGTCAGATCTAGAGGGACGCGTGGTGCCAGATTAAGCTGTCTCGACGTTTTTCTCATCGCAATTTCAAGAAACAGGGATCAACCCCTTCCTATTCACGAATGTCGAAAGCGCCTTTGAGATTAAACACAGGGTCACATCCCGTGGTCACTAGGGAAAGAAAGAGTTGTGCAAAAGGGGCCAAAGGCATCGAGTTTCAGTCATAGAGAGGCCCGCCAGGACCTCCAGTTGCCATCAGACCCGACCTCGATCCTAGTCTTCGCTTGGAGTAAATGATGGCAAGAAGGGGTGGTTGAAACCTCTCCTCATTCATTAAGTGTGAAGTATGGAGGGTCTGGCAAGAGGTTTGCTTGAGAGGGTCCTGTGTACCCATTTTTCTAGAGAAGCCATGCCGAATTCTCGACTAGCCGGAGGAGGTCTGCACACGCTAGCATGACACTTAATGGCTCAGCTACTCCACTTGCAGGAGCCATGCGCAGTTAATATGGCGTCTGGCAAAGAATACCCGTCTGAATTTGGCTAAGGGAACGCCAAGCCTTGGATGACCGAGGACACCTCTGTTAGGTGATTTTTCTGAGTATATAGACTCAGTCTTTGTATTTTTGTAAGGCATCGATGGTAGAGAAAAGCTCCTGACTGTAAAGTTTTAACAGAAATTCTAGTTTTCTGGTTATGCATCTGTATGTGAGATTTCTTGTTATATGACAAATAGTCTTTCTTAATCCATCTAATTTTCATCTCATACTGAGAGAGTTTGTGATCGACAGATTCGCACGAATTAATGCAATTATGTTATGATAAAGGATTTATTGTGGCATCATTGTATTCTATGGTTTGCTACGTTTGAATGTAAGAAGATCTTGCGTTTAGATGTATTCCCCTACAGTTTGTTAGAAGCCTGATGTTTACGATATACCTTTGCATCTCTCTGATACAAGTCTTCCCCCTACTCACCCTTACTACAACTCACTGTCTGAAGTTATCTAAGACCTCACTTGCCCATGCATGCCTGGCCTAGTTTCAGAGTTAGAACCACATCGTTTTGAGATAACTTCCATTCGATCACCCCATTAAACAAATCGTGACATAAACTAATGGGCATTGGGATCTGCTCCTGCTACAATCTAGGGGTGACTTCTGACGCTAACATTTCTGGCGCCGTTGCCGGGGACGAAGTTGAAAATTTTCCCCGGGAGTGAACGACATTGAACCTCTGATTCTGAAGGTGCATCAGGTATCAGAGCCTTTGAAGATTGCTACTGTGAACCTAGCGACTCCATTGTGATGACTCCGCTGTGATGAACCTGTCGTGACAATTGTGGCTTTCATAGGCAGACACACGCGGTCTCATCCACAGCTGCCTCTAGCTACACCTGAAAATGATCCAGAGGTGGTTCTTAGAAAAGGAAAGGACTCTGAAGAAGAAGCTACTACCGTTGAACCAGGTAATATGTCATCTCTTTCTGTAGGAACTCCATTTTCTCCTCCTTAGTTTCTTAATAGACCTCCTTCAGAGGTTTCCCGTTTCCTGAATTTCGGGAGTGTTCCTGCTGAGTTTTCCCCTCCCAGTATAGGATTGGAGGGAGAAATCCTTGCCACTCCCCTCTACTCCAAATCTATACCTTGGCGTAGACCCAAGACCACAGAAGATTTTCCCACTCCTGCACAAAGAGGAGCACCTGTTGACTTGAGCCCATTATCCTTCTCCTTAAATCCCCTTTTATTTCCCATTCCACTCCAGGACTCATCCCAGTGGCCCCGTCACGAACTCCTTCTCCTCCAGTATCTCCCCCACCTAATATTCCTATGGCTAGTGCTAATACCCCTCTAAATAGAATGGAAACCATAGTCGCTGCCAGATACACCCCCTTAATCCTACCCCATCCTATGAATCCTCTCCCTGCTGGAGATTACTTGAAGTATATGCCCAAGTTCACTAGGGAAGGGGACGTAATTACGGAAGAGGACCTGGCTTCTTTCTACAGTTATGCAGATAACCTGAACATTGAAAATGAAGATGTCTGGATGAGAGTCTTCGTCCAGAGCCTGGATGGTGAGGTGAGGAAATGGTTTAGAGGATTGGCCCCCGGATCTATTACTGGGATCGAAGCCCTGGATAGTGCTTTCCTGAGGCAGTGGGGTGATAGGAAGGATTTCATGTATTACATGATAGAGTTTGGGTCTTTGAAGAAGACGGATGGAGAGTCTATTTCTGACTTCTCCGAAAGATTCAATAATATGTATAACAAAATCCCTACCGAAATAAAGCCTTCAGAAGCCTTAGCCAAAATTTATTATGCTAGTGCGTTTGGCCCCAATTTCTATCTGTTACTGAGAGAAAGAAGAGCCAAATCCTTAGCTCAAATGAAATATGCGGCCATAGAAGTGGAATCCAATGTATTAGCAGCTGATAGACTGAGAAACAAGGCTGACGTAGAGAGAAGTAAGGGAAGGTCAGAAGCCTCAACTCCTGGACCATCGGTGCCCCACCCTCAGGTGGATGAACTGACCAAGATGGTGAAGTCTCTGTCTGCAGAGATGGAGAGGATAAAGTTGGAATGGAGGCAAGCATACAAGGGCCCTCAAAACGCCGAAAACAAAGGAGGTTTCAGGAGGCCAAACAATATTATGTCCCCAATAGTGCGAAGAGAGAGGGGAAGAGACAGAGAAGACCAGAAGATTCAGGCCCCTTTTCAAAACAATTTTGTGGCTGAGGGAGAAGAAGGGGAAGTAGATGAGCTTGATCCTGAAATACATTTCTTCAGAGACACTCCTCTTTTTCCTCATCTAACTCAATCAGCATACGAGGAGTCTCTCATGGATAGTCATCTAAATGAACTGAGCAAGGGAGACAAGACTAGTGGTGGCCAAGGCAGGTATGATCTGAGGTCCAAGAAAAAGACTGTAGCACTTGATGTTCCTAAGCAGTCCACTAGAATGGAGAAACCTGATAATGAAGTAGCAAATAGTCATAGAGGTAAGAATCCCCGACCCGTCTCACCTATAATCCAGAGTCATGTTCTTGAAATAAGAGAAATTTTGAAGCTTACATCTTCTTTTAATTTCGATCATGAAATCCAAAAGATCAGGATCCCTGTGCTCCTAACCAAATTAATTAAACATGAAGGGTTCAAGAAACACTTCTCTAAGATTTTACAGTTTGATACCTCATGCCTTACCACAGACTCCATCAATTTGCAAGATGAAAAGCCTGCAGTTATTCTAGGTCCTATGGTAGAAGACAGGAATGACTCATCCCCTCCCTTCTACACTTCCTTGAACATACATGACAAAGTACTGCACAACTGCTTAATGGATTCAGGGGCTTCTCATAACCTCATGCCCAAAACAGTCATGGAAGAATTAGGGCTAGAAGTCACCCGAGCCTATCATGACCTCTATTCCTTTGACTCCAGGAAAGTTCAATGTCTCAGAGTTATCAAAGACCTGGTCGTGACCTTGTTTGAGTTGCCCATGAAAAGTGTGGTCATGGATATTGTAGTGGCTGATGTCCCCCCCAAGTTCTTTATGTTGTTATCAAGATCTTGGATAAAAAGACTGGGGGGAACTTTGCAGATGGACCTCACATATGCTACTATCCCAGTGTTTGGGGGAGAACATAGGAGGCTATACAGAGAAGCCCAATTGGCCTATATAATCAGTGATGAAGCGAATCCTTCCAACCATCCCATTTTTGCCTTGGACACTAATTTAGGTTCCAGTTTACTACAACTCACCCATGCTCCTGAGCCTCCTCTTAAACTCAAAAAGCAACCCACCACTCCTCATGAATTTCCTCCCTCTATCACCCCCGTCTGGAAAATGTTTCTTGATGGAGCCTGTTCCAGGGAAGGCGTTGGTGCTGGGGTGCTTTTTGTGCCACCTTCTTAGGAAACCATTTCCCTGTCATATAGGCTAGAATTTGAAACCACCAACATTGTGACAGAGTCTGAAGCTCTTGTTCTAGGTATGAGGGCTGCGAAAGAAATGGGAATTAAAGAGATAGCAATATTTGGAGATGCTGAGTTGATCATCCATCAAGTCAGAAATGCCTACCGTGCTAAAAATCCCCGGCTCAGAAATTACAGAAATGAGGTATGGGACCTGATTGATAGTTTCTTCTTGGCCTTTAACATTTCTTTCATTCTGAGGGGGGAAAATACTTCAACCGATTCTTTAGCTGTCTCGGCTAGTTTTCTCAAAGTTCCTCTGCCACCTATGGTCAAATATGATGTTGAAATAAAATATAGGCCCTCTGTACCGGACATTGTCAAGCATTGGAAGGTATTCGAAGATGATCTAGAAATTGAGAAATTTCTCCAATCTGTTGATTAATTTTCTGCGTTGCACATTGATCAGGATCCTGATATAGAAGATGACCCTCACCCTGAGGTGTTTTTAAATAAAATTTCTAACCACCAGATCATTCAGATACCTAGCAATCACACTCCGAGGGGACTAATTCCTTTATAAAGATTGTTCGATGGGAATGATGTGGAAGTAAAGGGTAGGGTTTCAGGTGAAGATGCTGATACAGCCGAGTGCAACATTGGCACATCGGAGGAGCCTAAGTTTGTCAAGTTGTCAAGGAGTTTAACCATAGAACAGAGGGTCGAATATATTGAGTTGCTGAGAGAATTTGCAGATGTGTTTGCTTGGACCTACGAAGACCTCAAGACGTATGACACATCTTTCATTGAACACAAGATCCCACTGAAGGAAGGGGATAAGCCATTCAGGCAAAAGCTAAGTCTAAATCCCATGTTGTTGCCTGTCATGGAGAAAGAAGTGAAGAAGTTGTTAGAGGCCCAGATCATCGTCCCCTTGAGATATTCTGAATGGGTGGCCAATTTGGTTCCGGTAAGGAAGAAAAGTGGAGAAATCAGGCTTTGTGTCGATTTCAGGAACCTGAACAGGAGCTCAAAGAAAGACAATTATCCCCTGCCCAACATGGAACACATATTGGAGAGGGTAACCGGTGAATCTAGGATTTCCATGATCAACGGTTTTTCTGGTTATAATCAGATATCGGTCATGCCTGAAGACAGAGAAAAAACAGCCTTCACCACTCCTTGGGGCACATTCATGTATGCCAAAATGCCATTTGGACTGATGAACACAGGAGCGACATTTCAGCGAGACATAGCCTTCATCGGGGAGAAAGATAGGTTTGTGGTGATCTATCTGGATGACATAACATTTTTCTCCAGGTCTGACAAAGAGCACTGATGTCACCTGAGAAAGGTTTTTTCGATGTGCCGGAGGTTTGGCCTTTCCCTAAATCCCAAAAAATATTTGTTTGCTATGAAGGAAGGGAAGCTATTAGGCCATATAGTATTAGCAGAAGGAGTGAGGATTGATCCTAGCAGAGTGGAGGAAATTTAGACCCTGTCGCTTCCCTGGTATAAGAAGGAAGTTCAAGCCTTTTTGGGGAAGATTAATTTTCTGAGGAGATTCGTCTTGAATTTGCTGAGCTAGTGAAACACATCATAGCTATGCTCAAGAAGGGAAATGAAGTAAAATGGACGACCAGACCCAGGGAATATTTTTTCCAAATAAAAAGGGCATTGAATGAGGCACTTGTGTTGATCAGTCCTGACTATTCCAAATATTTCCTAATCTTCTATTTCGCTTCTTTTGATACAGTAGCAGCGGTCTTGTTGCAGAAAAATGAGGAAGGGCGAGAGCAACCCATCGCCTTCTTCAACAAGGCATTAAGAGATGTAGGGGTCAGGTATGAAATCATGGAGAAACATGCTTATGCCTTAGTGAAAGCTCTCAAATCTTTCAGATTTTATGTCTTGCACTCAAAAGTAACCGCATACGTTCCTTCAACCTCTGTGAAGGACATCCTTGTACAAACCGACATTGATGGGAAGAGGAGTAAATGGATAGCCAAGATCCTGGAATTTGACTTGGAAATAAGGCCTACCAGATTGATCAAAGGTCAAGGCTTAGCCAAGCTATTGGCTGAAGCTAATCGCAAAGATTTGGGGGTCGATTTCATCAATGCACGATCAGAAAATCAGTAGAATCAGTTGTCCGACGTAGGCCCTCAAATAGAACCCGTGTTGGCTCGATGTCCTTGGTATAAGGATGTCATATATTTTCTACAGGAGTTGTAGCCCCCAGATGGCCTGCAAAGAAACAAAGCAAGAGCTCTGAATATCAAGGCAGTCAGGTACTTCCTTATCAATCAAATTTTATACTGGAAAGACCCCCTGGGAGTGATTTTAAAATGCATGGGTCCATAAAAGGCCGACAGGATCATGGTCAAATTTCAGAGTGGCCTATGTGGAGGGCACCATTCCTGGAAGACCACATCCCACAAAATTATCAGAGTTGGGTACTACTGGCCCACCTTGTTCGTTGATGTCCATAGAAGGGTTAGAACTTGTATCACATGCCAAAGATTTTCAGGAAAGCAATAGCTCAAGTCCCTACCTTTAAAGCCTGTAGTTGTTTCGGGACCTTTCCAGCAATGGGGCCTAGATTTTATTGGAGAAATCCACCCTGCTTCCAGTGGGTAGCACAAATGGATCCTAACTGCCACAGACTTCTTTACTAAGTGGATTGAAGCTATCCCCACCAGGAGTGCCTCCCACAAGGTAATCATTGGATTCCTAGAAGACCTCATCGTAAGGTTCGGCTGCACAAGGAAGATTGTTACTGATAACGCAACCTCTTTTAAGGCTGAGCCATTAGTCAAGTTCTGTGAACAATTTGGGATCAAACTAATTCACTCCACCCCATATTATACCCAAGGAAATGGTTTAGCAGAATCCTCCAACAAAATATTAATAAGGATCATCAAAATATTACTGGAGGACAACAAAAGGGCTTAGAACTCGAAGCTAAAATTCGCTCCATGGGTTGATCGGGTGACCACAAAGAGATATATAGGAATCTCCCCTTTCCAGTTAGTTTACAGAACAGAAGCTGTCCTCCCATCTCAGTTGGCTATTCCCATCGCGAAATTCTTCCAGGAGTATCAAGAAGAGCCCAATGACATGGTCAGAAGGATTCATCAATTGGTAGAAGTCCAGCAGGCCAGAGAGCAGGTAATGATCAGAATTCAGGATCATCAACAGATGACCAAGCACGTATTCGATAAGAAGGCCAAAAAGGAGGGGTTCTAGATAGGAGACCTGGTGCTGAAATGGGATGCTCCTAAACAAGATAAGGGAAAGCACGACAAATTTGAAGCCCTGTGGATCGGGCCCTTCAAAATCTCTGAGGTTTTCTCAAATAACACATATCAGTTGTAGGATTTGGAGGGTGAAGAAGTTTTCAACAGCCCAGTAAATGGGCATTTTCTAAAGAAATGTTTTGTCTGAGGCTTCAATGTCTCCGTTGTTTGTAAATATTGTCTTTTTGGTTCCTTGTTTATGTTTATTTTTATTTTTCGGCTCAATAAGTGACCCCATATCCCAACAGCATGGCACTGAAACTGAAAAATGAGTCCTTAGAGCATGACAGGGATGACTCTATCCCCCATGGAGCCTAATGTTAGTAACATTTCTCGTCCGAGGCATGAGAGCGTTCAGGTCTACAAGTGGCACGAGAAGCGCCTGAGCGCAGCACAAAAAAAATCTCATTTTTTGGCTTCCAAGCAGGTAAGCGGGAAAAGATCATATTTTCAAGGATCAGGATCCATCCATAGGAGCAGATCAACAGTTGGCGGAAAATCGCGGCTAGCAGAGCTGTGCTGGGGTTAGCGCAATGGATAACGCCCATATTGTGTGCAGGGAAGGATAACAACCGTCCATCCAGAGGACGCGTGGCATGAGATCTAGTCGCTTCGGCGTTTCGACATTCAAGAATTCGAAGGGTGAAGGTTCCTTGTTGTCCTATGTCTCTAAACCCTAAACCTTGAAAGTACCAAAGGTGACCAAAGTCGAGCCCGTATTATTACGGGGGAATCTCACCCGTCCATCCACAGGAAACACCTAGCGCGTGATTAGCCTCCTCATCGTTTCTCCCATCACAATTCCAAGGCTTAAGGTATAACATCGTCATACTCCCGATGCGTGAGGTGCCGAGAGTGTTCAGGACCCAGGCCCACAACATCGTCGAGAGATTTCAGAACCGTCAGATCTAGAGGGACGTGTGGCGCTAGATTAAGTCATCTCGATGTTTCGCTCATCGCAATTTCAAGAAACAGGGATCTGCCCCTTCCTATTCACGAACGTCGAAAGCGCCTTTGAGAGTAAACACAGGGTCATAGCCCATGGTCACTAGGGAAAGAAAGAGATGCGCAAAAGGGGCCAAAGGTGTCGAGTTTCAGTCACAGAGAGGCCCGCCACGACCTCCAGTTTCCATTGGACCCGACCTCGATCCTGGTCTTCGCTTGGAGTAAATGAAGGCAAGAAGGGGTGGTTGAAACCTCTCCTCATTCATTAAGTGTGAAGTATGGAGGGTCTATCAAGTTGTATGCTCGAGAGGGTCCTGTGTACCCATTTTTCCAGAGAATCCATGCTGAATTCTCGACTAGCCGGAGGAGGTCTGCACACGCTAGCACAACACTTAATGGCTCAGCTACTCCCCTTGCAGGAGCCACGTGCAGTTAAGATGGCGTATGACAAAGAATACCCGTCTGAATTTGGCTGAGGGAATGCCAAGCCTTGGATGACTGAGGAAACCTCTGTTAGGTGATTTTTCTGAGTATATAGACTTAGTCTTTGTATTTTTGTAAGGCATCGATGGTAGAGAGAATCTCTAGACTGTAAAGTTTTAACAGAAATTCTAGTTTTCTAGTTATGCATCTGTATGTGAGATTTCTTGTTCTATGACAGGCAATCTTTCTTACTCCATCTAATTTTCATCTCATACTGAGAGAGTTC
The DNA here is from genome assembly GCA_009831015.1 of Picea engelmannii. Taxonomy (NCBI): domain Eukaryota; kingdom Viridiplantae; phylum Streptophyta; class Pinopsida; order Pinales; family Pinaceae; genus Picea; species Picea engelmannii. The sequence continues at coordinate 370,523 of ML784309.1, forward strand.
ATGATCGACGGATTCACACGAATTAATGCAATTATGTTATGATAAAGGATTTATTGTGGCATCATTGTATTCTCTGGTTTGCTGCATTTGAATGTAAGAAGATCTTGCATTTAGATGTCTTCCCCTACAATCTGTTAGAAGCCTGATGTTTACGACAGACCTTTGCATCTCTCTGATACAAGTCTTCCCCCTACTCACCCTTACTACAACTCACTGTATGAATTTATCTAAGACCTCACTTGCCCATGCATGCTTGGCCTAGTTTCGGAGTTAGAACCACATCGTTTTGAGTTAACTTCCATTCGATCACCCCATTAAACAAATCGTGACACAAGTTGATGGGCGTCAGGCTCTACTCCTTCTGCAATCCAAGGGTGACTTCTGACGCTAACATTATGGACAACATGCTTCGAAAACTGAATGTCCGCAATGTCTTATCAGTAGATATTGAACCTATCAAGTAACAAAAAGGGTGCCTCGAAAGGTTCTTCATCATATTCCCATAATTCCACGTTTGCAGTGATTTTTCAGGTGTGAAAGAATAACACAATTTATGGATTACCATGCACGTAACAAAAGTGGATATGGTGTTCTTCGAATGTGTGCTGATGGTTCTGCATTTATGGAAATTGAGGAACCATGTGCATATTTCAAAGATGAACCTCGTAATGTTAGGCTTTCATTGGCAACTAACGGTGCTAATCCATTCAGAGAGCTTAGGTCTATTTACTTAGTGTGGCCTATTTTTGCTATCAACAATAACATTCCTCCTTGGATGTCAATAAAGAGGGAGCACATAATGTTGACAATGATTGTTCCAAGTATTTGTTTACATTAATTTTTTGAATTTAACATTTTCATTTGTTTCAATTTTTGCATAATATCTTTTGTTT
>ML784309.1:379936-393797 GCA_009831015.1 Picea engelmannii
GAAAATGTCTCCTTGGTATATATAGGAGACTAGGAGGTATAATTACAACTAATGGCCTAAAGCCGACATAAATAAAATAACATTACTAATCTAATATGCCCCAATTAAGGGGTAATGGGCCAATATTAGGGCTTAACAAGAAGATCTTTCATTTTTATACCATCATGATCGTATAAGATTTCATTAATATTGTTACCTATTTGAATCTTCTTAGAATTACCATAAACCCTATTTTTCATATGTTCTAGTAGATATGTTAATGATTCCAAGTTTCATATTTGTATTTGAATGAAGGTCCATCTATCATGAAAAGTAACAAATTGATATTTCAAGTTGATAAACCAAATATGAAATGAATCTAAGCATCATTTGATATTGTCGCAAGAGAGACTAATGTAAATAATCTTGCGACGAATTTTCTATACTATCCTCGAAAAAAGTTTGTCGATAATTTTATGCCATTAGTATATAATTTTGGACAAAAATAATGGATCTTGAGGACTACACAATGGTCAAGGAATATTCTCATGCCTTAACGATATGGGAGGGTTTCTGGACTCAAATTTGACTGACACACCCACTTTCTTCCATCATCAATTCATCATGGAAATTACCATAAACCCAACTATTTTTCATATGTTATAGTAGATATGTTAATGATTCCAAGTTTCATATTTGTATTTGACTGAAGGTCAAGCTACCTTGAAAAGTATAACATTGATATTTCAAGTTGATAAACCAAATATGAAATGAATCCAAGATGCATCATTTGATATCATTGCAGGAGAGACGAATGTAAATAATCTTGCGACAAATTTTCTATACTATCGACGAAAAACATTCATCGATAATTTTATGCCATTAATATGTAATTTTGTACAAAAATAATGGATCTTGGGGAATACACCATGGTCAAGGAATGAGGAATGAGGAACGATGAATGAGGAACGAAAATTGCATGAGGACTAGACACGTCAGACAACAGGGACCTGCGAATGGGGCCAATGTTGAACTTTTTTCAAACAGTTTCTGTATGCACTGAAAATTTTCATGGATATACTATTGGAATGCCTTAACGATATGGCGAGGGTTTTGGACTCAAATTTGAGTGGCACACCCACTTTCTTCCATCATCACTTCATCATGTAAACCATAAACCCTAATTTTCTTTTAGAGTAGCCAATTTGGTTGATGCAAGTTTTAGGCTTTCGTCGGTATTTCTTCATTTTTCTTTCAGGTTCTACATTAGTGTATATACAATGTATATGCATCATAGTTGTGATGAAAAATCCCTCTATTTTGTTGATTTCTTAATCAACACCATCAAGATACTAGAGGCGAGCAACAATGACATGTGAATGGGGCCAACGTCGAAATGTTTTCAAACTGTATCTGTATGCATTGCAATTTGACCTAGATAGACTATTCACATGCCTTAACGATATGGGAGGGTTTTTGGACTCAAATTTGACTGACACACCCACTTTATTCCATCATCCATTCATCATGTAAACCATAAAACCAACTATTTTTCATATGTTCTAGTAGATATGTTAATGATTCCAAGTTTCATATTTGTATTTGACTGAAGGTCCAAGTAGCTTGCAAAGTATCGATTTATATTTCAAGTTTATAAACCAAATATGAAATGAATCCAAGATGCATCATTTGATGTCATCACAAGAGAGATGAATGTAAACAATATTGCGACGAATTTGCTATACTATTGACGACAAAAGTTCATCGATAATTTTATGCCATTAGTATGTAATTTTGTACAAAAATAATGGATCTTGGGGACTAAACCATGGTCAAGTAATGAGGAACGAGGACTAAACATGTCAGACAATAGGGACATGCGAATGGGGTCAACGTTGAAATTTTTTCATATAGTTTATGTATTTACTGAAAATTTTCATGGATAGACTATTGGCATGCCTTAACGATATGGGAGGGTTTCTGGACTCAAATTTGAGTGACACACCAACTTTATTCCATCATCACTTCATCATGTAAACCATAAACCCTAATTTTCTTTCAGAGTACCCAATTTGGTTGACTTAAGTTTTAGGATTTCATCGGTCTTTATTCATTTTTCTTTCAGGTTCTACATTAATGTATATACAATGTATCTGCATCATAGTTGTGATGAAAAATCCCTCTATTTCGTTGATTGCTTAATCAACACCATCAATATACTAGATGCAAGCAACAGTGACATGTGAATGGGGCCAACGTCGAAATGTTTTCAAACTATATCTGTATGCATTGAAATTTGACTTGGATATATTATTCACATGCCTGAACGATATGGGAGGGTTTCTGGACTCAAATTTGACTGACACACCCACTTTCTTCCATCATCAATTCATCATGTAAGCCATAAACCCAACTATTTTTCATATGTTCTAGTAGATATGTTAATCATTCCAAGTTTCATATTTGTATTTGACTGAAGGTCCAACTAGCTTGCAAAGTATCAAATTTAGATTTCGATTTGATAAACCAAATATGAAATGAATCCGAGCTGCATCATTTGATATCGTCGCAAGAGAGACGAATGTAAATAATCTTGCAATGAATTTTCTATACTATCGACGAAAAAAGTTCATCAATAATTTTATGCCATTAGTATGTATTTTTGTCCAAAAATAATGGATCTTGGGGACTACACCATGGTCAAGTAATGAGGAATGAGGAATGAAAATTGCACAAGGATTAGACACGTCCGACAACAGAGACCTGCGAATGGGGCCAATGTTGAAAGTTTTTCAAATAGTTTCAGTATGCACTGAAATTTTTCATGGATAGACTATTGGCATGGATTAATGATATGTGAGGGTTTATGGACTCAAATTTGAGTGACACACCCACTTTATTCCATCATCACTTCATCATGTAAACCATAAACCTTAATTTTCTTTCAGAGTACCCAATTTGGTTGATGCAATTTTTAGGCTTTTGTCCGTCTTTATTCATTTTTCTTTCAGGTTCTACATTAATGTATATACAATGTATCTGCGTGATAGTTGTGATGAAAAATCCCTCTATTTCGTTGATTTCTTAATCAACACCATCAAGATACTAGAGACGAGCAACAATGACATGTGAATGGGGCCAACGTCGAAATGTTTTCAAACTGTATCTGTATGCATTGAAATTTGACCTGGATAGACTGTTTGCATGCCTTAACCATATGGGAGGGTTTCTAGACTCAAATTTGAGTGACACACCCACTTTCTTCCATCATCACTTCATCATGTAAACCATAAACACAACTATTTTTCATATGTTTTAGTAGATATGTTAATGATTCTGAGTTTCATATTTGTATTTGACTGAAGGTCTAGCTAGCTTGCAAAGTATCAAATTAATATTTCAAGTTGATAAACCAAATATGAAATGAATCCAAGATTCATCATTTGATATTGTCGCAAGAGAGATGAATGTAACTAATCTTGCGATGAATTTGCTATACTATCGACGATAAAAGTTCATCGATAATTTTATGCCATTAGTATGTAATTTTGTACAAAAATAATGGACTTGGGGACTACACCATGGTCAAGTAATGAGGAATGAAAATTGCACGAGGACTAGACACGTTCGACAACAAGGACCTACGAATGGGGCCAACGTCGAAATTTTTTCAAACAATTTCTGTATGCACTGAAAATTTTCATGGATGGACTATTGGCATGCCTAAACGATATGGGAGGGTTTCTGGACTCAAATTTGAGTGATAGACCCACTTTCTTCCATCATCACTTCATCATGTAAACCATAAACCCTAATTTTCTTCCAGAGTACCCAATTTGGTTGATGCAAGTTTTAGGCTTTCATCGGTCTTTATTCATTTTTCTTTCATGTTCTACATTAATGTATATACAATGTATCTGCATCATATTTGTGATGAAATATCCCTCTATTTCATTGATTTCTTTATCAACACCATCAATATACTAGAGGCGAGCAACAAGGACATGTGAATGGGGCCAACGTCGAAATGTTTTCAAATTGTATCTGTATGCATTGAAATTTAACCTGGATAGACTATTCGCATGCCTTACCGATATGGGAGGGTTTCTGGACTCAAATTTGACTGACACACCCACTTTATTCCATCATCAATGCATCATGTAAACCATAAACCCAACTATTTTTCATTTGTTCTAGTAGATATGTTAATGATTCCAAGTTTCATATTTGTATTTGACTGAAGGTCCAGCTAGCTTGCAAAGTATCAAATTGAAATTTCAAGTTTATAAACCAAATATGAAATGAATCCAAGTTGCATCATTTGATATCGTTGCAAGAGAGACGAATGTAAATAATCTTACAACGAATTTGCTATACTATCGACGACAAAAGTTCATCGATAATTTTATGCCATTAGTATGTAATTTTGTACAAAAATAATGGATCTTGGGGACTACACCATGACCAATTAACAAGGAACGAGGAATGAAAATTGCACGAGGACTAGACACATTCGAGAACAGGGACCTCTGAATGGGGCCAACGTTAAGAGGTTTTCAAATAGTTTCTGTATGCACTAAAAATTTTCATGGATAGACTATTGGCAGGCCTTAACGATATGGGAGGGTTTCTGGATTCAAATTTGAGTGACACACCCACTTTCTTCCATCATCACTTCATCATGTAGTGTTGTATTTATTAGTATCATTATGGTCTCCAGTTTTGTAAATGGGATGGATTATATGGGAATTCTAAGAAGGTGACTTCCATGTTGTCTTTCTTCTAACCTTGTTCTTCTAAGAATTTTTTCAAACACATATGTTGTAATCTAAGGAATTATAGATTGATCCTAGTTACTGGTAGTGCAACAATAAACCATAATATACAAGAAATAATATACAAATCATACACATACAAAAGGAGGAGAAACAAATAGAGAGAAGTAACTATACAACCAACAACATGTAGTCTTTATTCGAATATCTCTTTAACTTTTTATCGTATCATATTCATTTCTATTTATACTATTTACAATATGGAAGTAGTTATAACTACCATAAATACCTTAGTCAGTTGACCAACCCGACTTCCTAGTCAACTAAACTTTATGTGTATTAATATGTAAACTATCGTGGATATTACACTGGACATTTCATCACAACATAGGTAATAAAATATTGAAATATTTACTATGAAGGTTAATTATCTTTAGATCTCAGATTCTTTAATTATTGGGTTTCTGCTTAAAGTTTGTGAAATAGTTGAAATGAAAACAATAGAGAAAAAAAAAATACTCACGCATCATTGTCCATTGGATGTAGCGTGGGTGGTTTGGAGGAATGATTTTTACCCTCCCCACCCAATTTCAAATCCTTGGGGTGACATGTTGTTATCTTTAGTGGGTCTATAAGATGATCTTGTTTTTGAGCCCCCAATACTCAGAAAATGTTATGTCACCCCATGTTCTTTCACAAATTTCAGGGAAGTTTTCTATGGATGTAGTGAGCACCGATATTCGGTGTCATGAACCAAATTTAAAAAAAAACACTCACACACTATCCACAAATAAACACAAGATATGACCTGGTAAATCCAATACAGGATAAAACCCAACATGTAGGTGAGGCCGCTCTACTCTCTTTTCTTCAAATGAAAGTATAAAGAAAGAGGCACTCTCTATGGAGTTTCCTTTGACATCGTGACTTGTATCGAGGCTCAAAATATCTCCTCCTTTTTATGCTCATAGAATACCACTTTTATATTTTTTCCTCAGCTATGGAATAAGATACAATGAAAAAGAATGGAACCCCTTCTCTTCCTAGTGGCCTGATATTTAACATAGCCCAATAGTCGTCTAGGGTTAGGGTATTGAATTCCTTAACCATAAATTAGTGATTAGGTATATCAGGTGAGCTTAGAATATGACCACAGGGCCTCTTCTTACTAATTTTAGAGGAATAGAAGTAAGAGGTAATCAACCTAGTGCATGTCAGTTTAGGGAACCAACCTCTGGTAATTCATTGATGAAGTTCAAACATCTCTTGGAGGAAGAGATGTACGCATATCTACCCCTCATAAGATATGAGAGTCTAGAGAAAACCAAGTGAATAGAGACAAAAGAGACATCCTTTCATCCTTTAGTAGGGAAAAAAATGGAATATAAAGTGGTCCTCGATCTTAGGCTCCAAGAACTAGATATCAAAAATATGATTATCTCGAGTAATATGTTGATTTATCTCAATGTGAAGTTGATGGGAGAAACCTTTGGGTGAGAGGGACCCTCAGGCTGCAAGGTAACTAGAGTTTTTTGTACCCTAGGGGATGAATGAGCTCATCAGTTCATTGGATATACAAAGCTAAGTAGTGTTGAAGTTTACAACAAAGAATCTCTTTAAGCTAACACCATGTGGATCGAGGGTAGGCTCTATAAATATTAGTATAAATATACTTATTTATATTTTCCTTGGAGATATCATGAGAAACCACCAAAAATCTATGCGGGGGTGGTTTTTCAATATCACTATCAATGAGGTGAAGTACCGAAGAGGTTCTCACATAATAACTTGAATCAGTCCCACACTTTTCTTGCAACATTGAGGATTTGAGAAAAGGATATGGATATATAATTAGACAAGAGTTTCTCGTTTGTATAAGAATGTGTATCATTATAACCACATGAAAGGCCACTAAAGCAATGAGTGGGGATATGATAAATTATTCAAGAATGATAGCATGAGGAACTAAGCTCTTGGCATGAAGATGTTTGGATAAATTTGTGGCAAGAAGTCTCTCTATAATGTTTCATTCTAATCCCCAAAGGTATGGTCCCCAAACCTCACACCCATACAAGAAGGTAGCTATTCCCAATGAGTGAAAGAGTCATATATTCGATTGAATTTCCTAAAAATGAATTTGAAAACATATCTTTTCAAGAGTGATAAGAGGTTGCATCTCCCTTATTTAGTCTAACATCTACTGCTAGAAGCAAGATAAAGTGTGGTCTAGAGAAGATGACCCCTAAGTATACATATGAAAAAATACCTCAACCCTCTCACTTCTATACATAAGAATCACATTGCTTTCCTCCCTTTTAGGGATGAAACACGTCATGGCCTTTGTTTTCTTGAAATTGAATTAAAGTTGAGGATTGACACAAAAGGAAGCTAGAAGGTGAAGTTTTCTATGGAGGCTCCTCATTGAAAGGGACATGAGGATAATGTCATGTAAAAATAAGATAATATAAATGGATACTTTGAAGAGTAAGAAATGATTTGAGGTACCCAATGAATTTGATATTATTTCCTCTAGATCATCAGTTTAGAGTCCAAAAATTCTAGGAGAGAGTGAGTAGCCTTATGTAACTACTATAGTTCTTTGGACCTCTTTGTCTTACCAAACATCATCTATACTTTTCCAACAATGGTCTCATAAAGTGTCATCACAAACCAAACTAGAAAGGGTGGAAGACCCAAATTCTTTTGTAGCTAATAGGGGTTGAGGGACTATGTTAAATGCCTAATAGAATTCAATGAAGAAACAATATACTTTACACTTCTTTTCCTTAGCCTCCTCAATTATGGAAGTCAAATTTCCATGATGGTTCCACCTAAATCTTGCTTGTCCTTTGGCCTGTACCCTGTTTGTCTGTACCGATTTGGATATGTGAATATTTAAGGTCGTGGAAAAGATCTTAGAAAAGGTATGGTCAATGCTAATAGTGTGGTAGTTATTAGGATAATTATGGTCTCCAGTTTTGTAAATGGTATGGATGATATGGTAAGTCCAAGAAGGTGGACTCCAAGTTGTCTTTCTTGCAACATTCTTCATCTAAGGATTTTTTCAAATACATATGTTGTAATCTAATGGATTATAGAGTTATCCTTTTTATCCATAGTGAAAAAATAAACCATAATATACAAGCAATAATATATAATTCATACAAATATAAAAGGAGGAGAAAGAGATAGAGATAAGTCACTATAAAACCAACAACAAATAGTCTTTATTAGGAGATCTCTTTAATTGCTTACAATATCATATTCATTTATGTAATTACTCAGATCTAGTACTTAGCAATGGTAAACATGATATACTCAATAGATTAATCACCTAGCATCTTATGTATCATATCTAGCATGCATTCATATCTCATAAGCACAAAGCATCAATAGATCTATCTAAACATATCAGAGCACTTGGCAAGAGAGAGGGGTAAACACATAAGAGCAAAGCACATAGCACCATACACACAGTTATCATGGTTCACCCCCACCCTGTGGCTACATCCACAAAGTCTTCTTTATATTATCTTGGTCAAGTAGTTACATCACAGAGCTTCAATGACCCTTACCCTGCATAGGACAAGATATCTGCACAGCTCGCTAGATCCTCTTTCCCTGGGTAGATCCAAGCACTAAGCCTTTTCACACTCTCTGCACTTAGCACTATTACAACATGCATAGAGCTCTTATAGTCACACAGACTTCTGATCACATAGATCCAACTTATTCACTAAGCCATAGACTAGACATGGACTCTTCTTACATGGCCTCTTCTTACATGGCCTAGACCTCTACTTATACATAGAAAAAGGCCTAAACAATGGCCGACATCCCTTTACCATTACAATATTCCCAAAAAAACCCAAAAAGGTTCCACAAAAGGTGGGGATATCCCTTGATCTCCACTTTGATATGCGCTCCGTCTTTGATAGGCAGTCGAAGTACCAAACGATCAACTATGACTGAGTATTACTCAAAAATTGGTCAAGGGACAACAGGCCCCCAACACTCACCTGTGACTCGTCCCAAGTCACTCTTCTCTGGGTAAATATTCCTCGAAGGCCTCGAGCTTCGCTCAAGCTACTTTGACCTGTTTCTTTGCTACTAATTCTTGCTCGGAAAACTCCTGAATGAGTGCGTTACTAACTGGTCCTTCTAAGTGTTCCTCTGTTGTGTTCACGATCTATTCCAGATCTGTCCCTTGGCTCTCAATCTCTAAGAATAGTTGACATGCCCTATCCTGCAAAGGTTGAAGTTGTTGCGTTACTTCCATGACCTTGCTCTAGATCATATGAATCTTCTACTGTACGACGCGCTGTTCATGGGACCTCTTCATTTTCTCTATGGTTGGTAGGGCCTTCAACTGTATCTAAAGTGTATATGCCTGTTACTTCGCCTCTTAGAGCTACGACTCCAGTTTCTGTAATTCTAGGTTCTTGGTCAGGCTCTCATGTATCTGTGCACTTCTGGTACTTAGTTGTTTTCATTCTTCGGTGAGTCCTTTCATCCTTTCTACTATACCCTGGGTAGTTATTTATCGTTAGTCACATTCTTCTTGTGGGGTGCTCGGTATAGCTTGGAGCTCTAGTTCTACTACTCTTTGTTGTAGTTGTGAATGACTTCAGCAAGCTTGATTACTTGGCGTTCTATGGGTTCTTCTGCCTTCTATTCTAAGCCAGTCACAGAATGAAATGCTCTGTTGATAGCTTCTTCGATCTCGATTTGCTTCACGAGAAGTTGCTCCTTTTATTTCTAGATCTTTGCGCGTTATTTATCATACTTCTCTTGGATGGCCTCCTTCTCTTGCTATGCAGCTTGGCGCTACTCTATGATTTCCTCGTGTGCATGCTTTAGGGCCTGGGTGTCCTGCATTGTTACTTCTTCTGCTTTCCAAAGGCGTACTTCGACTAGGTCGACAATCCTGTGAAGTTGAACTGACTCGTCTCCTACTTCGGTTGTTCCTTCTAGCATAGGCGCAGTGGGGACTGCGTGGTTAGACTGGAGGGATCATTGTACTCCTTGAAGTTCAGTTTCAATTCTATCGTACATCATTTCTTTCTTAGCCTCTTGCTTTTATGTAATCTCTTCTATAGCTTCATTCAAAGTCACGAGGAGAAAGATGAAGTCATATGGATTGAGCATGGTCTTCATCTTGGTCATGGTCTCTTTGGCTTTCTTCTTAGAGGAAGACTTTGAAGGTGACCCTTTTCTCTTCTTTAGAACTTGGTCTTCGTCTTCTGGTTGCTGTTCGACTTCCTCTAAGTCTTCGTCGTTACCTTCTTGATCTGGTGTGACAGAAATTGTCGTTACAGAGAAGCTATCCACATCTTGAACCTCTTCAGTTTTCTTCGTCCTTCGTCTTCTTTGTCTTCTTTGTCTTACTGGGCCCAGGTGTGTCTTGTGCATCTTCTGGGCTGTCAATATCTGAAATGTCTACTGGATCTGCTGGAAAAAGGAGGTTCGCTGACCATTCCTTGGTGATTTCTTCTAAATCTTCTTCAATCAGTTTATAATACGACTGGAGTTGTTCTTGGTGTTCATCAACGCGTGGAGTTAGGTAGATAAAGTGGTGGTTCGTGCTAAAATTTACCAAAGGTCGAAACCTTCGTAAAGTGTTCAGGGTTATGCGAGGTGCACCCCCTATAGTTTCTTTCAGTTGGTTATAGTATATGTGAAAAATGGCATTTGACTGCCACTGCTTGCCCATGTCCATCGAGTACCACAAGGTACTGAACTTCACAGCTAACGGTTCGAATGGGGCAAGGTCTGGTAAAGTTGCACCTTCCATTATCTCCCATGCAACAAAGGAAATCAATATCAGCAACCAACTGAAATGGAATTCATGCCCCTAGTCCTGGGCTTCTCTATAGTCAATCTCTAGCTGATTGACCAAATACTTTGCCCAATTCATCTAGAGTCCTTCTGTGCATTTTCTGGCGAGGTCCACTATGAAGCATGATAGTTGCATAGGTCTATTCTTATGGACCATATTCAGTGTTACCTTTCCTGAATCCTTGTTGCCTGAAGTAATTGTCAAGTCTGAAATACCAAGCCCTTGGTGCTTGCTTCAGGCCATACAATGCCTTTTTCAACCTGTAAACATACTATTCTGCTTCTTGTACCTGAAAACCATCTGGTTGTTCCATATATACTTCTTCCTCTAAATCACCATTCAAAAATGCATACTTTACATCCATTTGGTAAACTTTAATGCGTTTAGAACTGGCATAAGCTAGAATCAGTCTAATGGATTCCATTCTTGCAACAGGAGCAAAAGCTTCTCCAAAATCTAATCCTTCTACCTGTGCATACCCTTTACAAACCAATCTAGCCTTGTTTCTAGTTATTTTACCTGCTTCATCCATATTATTTTTGAAAACCCATTTATCCCCTATGACATTATTATTCAAAGGTCTAGGAACCAATTCCCATGTCTTGTTCTTTTCTATTTGACTAAGTTCTTCATTCATTGCTTTCATCTAGTACTCATCTTTAATTGCTTCTTCAATATTTTTGGGTTCAATCAGAGAAAGTAAAGATACATGTTCATGAATTGAGGTGGATTCTTGCCTTCTTCTTCTTATTCCAACACCTTCATTTATGTCACCAATTATCTGTTCTTCAGGGTGATTTTTCTGTATTCTCTTTCTTGGAGTCTTTGATGGAGTCATGCTTTTGGATGGAGTCATGCCTTGTGTCAAATTAGGAATTAATTTTTCACTGTCAGCAGTCTTAGTTTCTTCTATTTCACTTACCTTATCATTCATTTTATGCTTGTCAGCTATCTCATATATTTGATGATTCTTTTGTTTAGATTTAGACTTCAAAGATGAGGAATCATCAAATTTCACATCTATGGCTTCAACTATTTTTTTCAATCTGAAGTTGTAACATTTATAAGCTTTCCTTGAACAAGAATACCCAACTAAAATACCTTCATCTGTTCTAGATTCCAACTTACCCAGATTCTTGTCAACTCTTTTGATATAACATTTACTGCCAAAAATTCTAAAATGTTTAACACTAGCTGGTCTGCCTTTCCATAATTGATAGTGTGTCTTAAAATGATTGTTTCTCAGTAAGCTTCTATTCAAAATGTGAACAACGGTATGAACAGCTTGAGGCCATAGTATATTACTTAGTTTAGATTCATTGAGCATAGTTCTAGCCATCTGCATAATAGTCCTATTTTTTCTTTCAACCACTCCATTTTGTTGAGGTGTTTCAGTAACAGAAAAATGTCTTCTTATCCCATTTTCATCACAGTATCTGTTGAATTATTTAGACACAAATTCCCCTCCATTGTATGATCTTAAACATTTAATTTTCATGTCGCATTCATTTTCAGTTGACTCCTTGAAGGTTTGAAAACAGCTAAAAGTTTCAGATTTCTTTTTCAATAAAAACATCCATGTCATTCTAGTAAAGTCATCCAAAAATAGTAGAAAATATCTTTCTCCTTTTAACCTTGTTGTTCTCATAGGTCCACAGACATCAGCATGTACTATTTCCAATGGTTTAGTTGTTGAATGTTCTTTGGTTTTGAATTTAACTCTAGTTTGCTTACCATGTTGACATTGCTTGTAGACAGAACTTGAAAGATTCTTTATGATAGGTAAATCTCTTATTGCTTCCTTTTTATTCAGCTGAATCAGATTTTCAAAGTTAATGTGTTCAAGTCTTTTGTGCCACAACCAACTTTCATCTTCACTCCCAAGATAACATTTTTCTTTTTCTTCATCTAGTATGTAAATGTTGCTTGAAGTTATTGTGGATGTTCCAACTAGTTTATTTGATTTTATATCCCTGATTTGACATCCTTTTGAATCAAAAATCATAAAGATACCTTTATCACAGGTTTGACTTATACTCAATAAGTTATGTTCCATTTCCTCAACCAATAAGACATTTTCAGCCATGATTTTCTTGTTGTTTAGACATACAGTTCCTCTTCCTTCACCTTCACCTTCTTCTTCACCAGACTGATCATCCTGTTTTTCCATAGCCATAAAAGGTTGTACATATGAACTGTCATCACTCTCACTAGATTTTGAAATATCACTGTCGTCTTTTATACACAGGCTTTTCTTTTTGTAAGTTTTTCTTTGAAAAAACTTCTTATGTCTATTCTTGAATTCCTTAGGTTTTCTATCATTGTATTCTTCATTATCAGTATGCTTATTGTAAGGACACTTAGATGCAAAATTTCCTATTCTACCACAACAAAAGAATTTCATAGGAAGCTTACCTTTATACTTTCCAGTACCTCTTTTCAGATTTTTAACAAAATTTGCTTCTTCCACATCACCTTCTGACTCCTCATGACTGTTGATTTCTACTTCAACCTTTTTCTTATCTTTATTTTCTACCTTGAAATTGGCTTCTTTCCTGAAATAATTCTCACCAGATGTTCTCATCTCATATGTTGTTAGTATTCCATGTAATTCATCCATTTCTAAAGTATCAAGATCTGTTCTTTCTTCTAATGCGGATATTTTGAATTAAATCTTGCAGGAAGTGATCTAAGTACCTTTTGCACAATAATATTATTATTAACTATTTCTCCTAGACCTCTCATGGTATTAACAACTTCATCAATACGAATAAATTAGGTAGTTATATCTTCAGATTCTTCCATTTTCAGTCTTTCAAATTGACTTCTATATAATTGTATCTTATCACTCTTTACCTTAGTGTCTCCTTCATATACGTTTTTCAATTTATCCCATATTTCTTTTGCCGATGCACAATGCATAACTTTAACAAATTTTGACCCTGCTAGACCTCCTAGTATTGCATACATAGCTTTGGAATTCCTCTCATAGAGTCTCTTACCTGTAGCATCTATTGGAATGGTTGTTGGGACTTTATATTCACTTAGTACAGCCTGCCAGATATCTACTCGAGTTTGTAAAAAAAACTTCATCCTGATACTCCAAAAAGCATAATTATGACCATCAAATAAAGGCAATCCATGTTTTGTAAATTCTGACTTCTTATCCATTATGAATGATAAAAAAATTCTAGTTGTTAAACTGATATCTTGAAGTAACCTGCTCTGGTACCAATTGTTGAACAGGATAAGTCAACTGAGAGGGAAG
>ML784309.1:394034-430160 GCA_009831015.1 Picea engelmannii
AACTTGCAATAATACATTTAACCAATAAATATACAATCACATAAATGAAACAGTGACACAGTGATTTTTCATGAGGAAACCCAAAAGGGAAAAACCTCTTCTTCTTATGAATGAAAGGCAAGCTCCAACTCCTCTTTACATTCCTATTTTATCTGAGCTACAACCTAGATGAGGCTGCTACCTCTGTTTCTTTAGCACCTACAGAATGGAATCTACAACTCCCAGATGTACAAGCACCAACTTGTACATGAGACTTTTACAGTCTCCCCTTGCTCCTCCCTACCACCTTGGAATCCTTCTCTGTCACTAAGAATCTGCAAACCAACTCTTATCTTCTCTGTCAAAGATTAAGAATTAAATTTTCTCCTCAAATTTTATAGAGCCATCTTTCTTCTATAATCCTCTCGCCCCATGTTTTCTCCTCACTATCCCTGTATAATTTTATTTCATTTTTATCTTCATTTACATAAATGAATTTTACTTTAGAGCTACAACTGTACCATTAGTTCCATATGCACTCACTCTTCATCTCACAAAATCTCATTTATTTCTACCCCGTACATTCAGAGCGTACACTCGAACCCTCAGGCTTCCAAGATTCAGTTACAATAACTGAATAACTATCTTACAATGATTATTAATGGCCAAGGCATCTAGAAGAACAACAACCACACGATTAATTTAAGTATTTAATCTGCATCGTTCGATGTAGAAGATGGGTCTTATGCTTACTCCATATTCCCATTGGCTGTGACCACGGGCCTTTACCAAAAGGCGCTTTTGCGATTTTCATATCGACAATCCTGAGGTGAATACATCTTGTCTCTTCATGTTGCGATCTCTGAAAAGGATCTTTAACTTGGTGCTAGCTCCTCCTTCTCACATGACGAATGGCGATGACTACAGCCTATACAAAAATTTATTTTGGCATTTCGCATTTTGGCGTTTCGACATTTTGTCTTTTAGCATTTCGATATTTCAGCGTTTTTGCATTTCGGCATTTCGGCATTTCTGCGATGAAGTGTTTCGACACTCCAAGTTACGATCCCCGAAATGATTTGACGACTTCACATTTGATCTGGTGGACATAGATCAAACAATTCTCATTAACTTCTTGGGGACAGATCAATGCTCATATACGACTCTTATATTACCCCTCCAAATCTTAATTCGACAGACATGACTTAAACCTCGAGTTATAACCAAAGTCTCACCTCCTGGGTTCTTCACAGTTTCGCGTTTTGGTATGTCAAGAGGAATATTGATATCCAAATGAGGAACCACCGTGCCTATGCAAACTGATCCACGGTGCCTATAAAAATTGACCAACAAAATCCCCCTTTGGCATTTTAAAGTTTGACATTAATGACAAAACCAAGTCCTGTGAAAACTGCCTTACTATGAAAACTATGCAAACTGTGACAAAACCAAGTCCTGTGCAAACTTTGCAAACTTCCCTGCTATGCAAACTGTGAAAACTTCCCTATGCAAGCAAACTTAAGTCCTATGAAAACTGTGCAAACTGCCCTGCTGTGCAAACTATGCAAACTGCCATGTGCAAGGAAACTACAGGCCCTGCCAACACTGCGCACCAGGATCATGGTAGCTAGCCTGCAAATTTATCCCGCATCCACTTGTTAGTCCAGAAATTCTTTCTATTCATAGGTATAACATATCTATCACTATACTTATCAAATCTATTCATATCAAACTTTCTTTCATCTAACAATGCCCTAGTTTTGAAGCTAGGACAAAATCTATCAAACATACCTAGATCCATGCTTTAGAAACAAAAAATTCACTTATCTTACTTCTACAGAGTACAAAGCTTCCAGATCTAAGACTTTTAACTATTCTTACCTTCATCAAAGAATAGAGCTTACAAATATTACCTTTTTCTTGCAGACCTGAACTCTTTCTCGGCACAAAGCTTCATAGGTCAAACATAACACTGTGCACTAGGGAAACAGATCTACGCACAGATCTTATTTCACACAAAGCCTTTTCTTCTTCAGTTCCTAGCAATCACAGTTCCAGTCCCGCCAACAGAACCATTTGTTGGCACAGGGGCAGACCCAGGGTTCAACGCTCAAGAGCGCACCAAAAAAACCCTAACTACTAGCCCTTTCGGCAACACCTGCGAAGCAGATGAAGTCTCACCCAAGGTAGAGGCAGGGGTGGTTTGCAAGACTTAGGTGTCTGCAACCTTAGCTGGGACATAGATATGTGATTATCTTGCTTACAACGCACTTAGCCTCAGGTATTTCCTAACATACATTCATTAATACACTTCGCAGAAAGCACAGAGCACCGCTGTAATTACTCATATCTAGCACTTAGCAATGATAAACACGTTATACTCAATATATTAAGAACCTAGCATATTATGTATCATATCTAGCATGCATTCATATCTCATAAGCATAAAGCATCAATAGATCTATCTAAACATATCAGAGCACTTGGCAAGAGAGAGGGGTAAACACATTAGAGCAAAGCGCATAGCACCATACACACAGTTACCGTGGTTCACCCCCACCTTGGGGCTACATCCACAAAGTCTTCTTTATATTATCTTGGTCATGTAGCTACAACACGGAGATTCAATGACCCTTACCCTGCACAGGACAAGAGATCTACATAGCTCACTATATCCTCTTTCCCCGGGTAGATCCAAGCACTAAGCCTTCTCACACTATGTGCACTCAACACTATTATAGCATGCACAGAGTACAACATGCATAGAGATCTTACAATCACACAGACTTCTGATCACATAGATCCAACTTATGCACTAATCCATCGACTAAATGGGGCCTCTTCTTACATGGCCTAGACCTCTATTTATACATAGAAAAAGGCCTCAACAATGGCCGACATCCCTTTCTCGTTACAATATTCCCCAAAAAACCCAAAAAGGTTCCACAAAAGGTGGCGAGATCCCGCGATCTCCGCTTCTCTATGCGCTCTGTCTTCGACAGGCAGTTGAAGTACAAAACGGTCAACTATGACCAATTATTCCTCAAAACTTGGTCGAGGGCCAACCGTCTCTTGATATTTAATGGAACGAGTATGTCTCCTTATATCTCCTATAATATAAACCACAAATATACCTTAATGAGTTCAAATATGACTAGTCTGCAACTAGGATGTTGTTTCCCCTAGCATGGATTTACACACTGTAAACTACCTCAATAAACTTTCAAATAGTTGAATTCTATGAATTATAACATTGCAATTAATTAACTTCAATTTCACCCTTGGAGTTGGAGTTTGGAGTAGTGATTTGATTTGAACAATTTCATGGTTTAAACAATATGGTACACAATATAGGAATATAAAAGTTTTGAACAATGTCATGGTTTGAATGATGACAAGATTTTAATATAGGAACAACTAAGTACATAATTATAGAGGAACAATGATAAACACATTATACAATGTGGTATGAGAGAATTAAATATTTTGCTAGATTGAAATTTGAATAGTGGTATTGGAAAAGAATAACTACCACAAATATCCCTTGAACAAACAATGGTAGAAATTGATTGTTCTTGGAAAATTACCAACTATTCTATTTATCTAAATAATCGTAGAGACACCATCAAAGTTTTTTTAGTTCATCTATACATGAGGAAACTTCCATTGAATGCATTCAATGGAGGCACACATTCCACCTCTATCCTCTCCCACCTCTAGCCAGGGGCAATTTTAAGAACCCCCTCTAAATTTGTATGTATAATAAATGGGTGAATCCCTATGATACATAGGAAAAATTGAAGGCTATTTTATCAATAATATAATATGTATAGATAATTTTATGGAAAATATTTTATTCAATTATATAATTTTGTAAAATCTTGGTGAATCTTTCACTGAATTATAAAATATTGTAAAATCCTAGTGAATCTTTCACTGACTTATAAAATCTTGTAAAATCCTGGCGAATCTTTTACTAAAACATAAAACATTATGAATTCTTGGTGATTTTTTTGATGAAGTATAAAACCATATTGTAATACCCATGTTTCCCCCAACTTGTAAATATAACTATAACTTGTTAAAAGACTATGGGAAGACTGAATATGTGTGGATGTTGGAATTGTTGAGCCTTTTTGTTATAAAAGGTACTGTATATATTTCTATTACTAAATAAAATGGAAAGTGTTGCATAATTGCTGAAGGGGTTTTCCAAGGTATATAATGATGCATGAGAGAGATGGTGATGGGAACCAAAAATGGTTGAGATGACCCCTACCAGACTAGTACTCTAATGGATTTAAATTATTTATACCCAGAATGGTCCTCTGACCCCCCAAAAAATAAATCACCAGTTAGGATGGTAGTTGGGAAGTCCTCCTCAAGAGTTAATGAGGAGATGGGAATATTGCCCATCTGAAAACTTCTTGACCTGAACCACAAGATTGGGAATTGGACCCATGAAATATTGTGGAGGAAGGCAAGAAAAGAGAGTAAATTCATGGGCAGAAGATAGGAGGAAAGAAGATGATTCTGGTGACCATTTCTGAAGAGGGAGAGCATGTGCAACTCTCTGGTTATAAAGAGAATTGAAAAATGATTTTTTTCTGGGTACTGGAATTTGTTGGGCATCATTTTCAGTCCAAGTTGATAAATGAGGTTGCAGAGAATATGAGTGACTAAGGAAGCACTCATTCCACACCCCCTTTCTTGTTGGAGAGAAAATCGATCTGTCGAGTTCCTATGGGAGCAGGAGAGTGGCCTCCGTCCTTGGATGTTGCTGAACAGAAGGAAGAGTCTCTCTCAGAGCATCATGATCTAGCCAGGGGGTGGCTAGTGGTAAATACGTCCAGGAGTTGTTGTCCCTATGGATGGGTGGAAAAAGGAACCCCTTTCAACAGTTGCATCACTATCTGGTTTTTAGATAAGTATATTTGGTTAAATCTCTGTAGTGTTTAGATGAGAGAAAATTGTATACTATGTTTTAAAATTGTGTAAGTTTAATTTTTGAGAAAAGTGACTTGAGAAATTTAAGAAGAATAAAGAGAATGTCTTAGAAGAATCTCTTTTGATTTAATTTCTTATCTCTTGCCTATCTATGTGCTAAAATAATATTTATGGAGTGGATGTTGTGGTTGACTGTGTTGTACAATTTAATGCATGATTGAGAATTGATGAATGAGCAATTAAAAATATTTATAACACCTCTGGAAGAAGATAGTGATTTTTTTGATCCGAATTTATGCAGGAATGCAACAGAATACATAAATAACCATGAATACAAATATGCAGTGGAAATAACACTTCATTTCATTAATATCAAAGAACTGAAATTTGTTTACAAACAAAATAGAAATAAACTAGCTAGGGCGTTGCTATCTTTTCTCTGAGAAGAGATGTAGCGGCTACAGGCCTCTGAAATATATGTTACAATGAGGCTTGAAGGCCTATAGGTTATTAATAAAAAATGGAAACCCTGAACATCCTAACCCTAGGAGATGAAACACCAGAATATGGGCCCCGTCGGGGTAAATTGGTACATCAATTTCCCATGGTCGTAACTTTTGCATACTATCTCCATTTGACGCATATGATACATCGTTAGAAAGATATATCTAAGGAATACAACTACTGACAACGAATATCTTTGTTTGGAGTGGATGAATTTTCGTCGATCGATTGATTCCCAAAAAATGTCGTTTAGGGCCTCAAAACGACTTAGGAAGTTTAGGACCCAAAAAACTGCCAAAAATAGTAAATTGTGCTACAATTAAGGAAACTGAAAAACTTGTGGAGAAAATTGTTGCAGATATGTCGACCACTTTTGATGGTGATCATTCTGCAACTTCCCTTGTGTATGTATGAACTATAGGGGTCAGTGGTCTGTGTGCATGATCGTTTCCTTCCCCAAAATGTAATTCTTCCATTCTCGGCAAGCCTGCACAATGGAATAAATTTCTTTGTCATAAGTGGGATACTTTCGAACTGTGTCAGACAATGTCGCACTGTGATATGCCATTGGATGCCTTTGTTGAGTAAGAACTATCCCAATAGCATTGTCAGAGGCATTTTTCTTGATCTCAAATGGTTGTTGCAAGTCTAGTAATGTGAGCACTGGGGCACAACAGAGGAGATGTTTCAATTCTACGAACATCTTCTGTTGATATTCTGACCAAAATAATTTTTCTTTCGCTCCTCCTTTGGTGATTTGACTCAAGGGCCAAGTGATATGAGAGAATCCCAACACGAACTTGCGGTAGAAATTAGAAAGACCCAGAAAGCTGTGAAGCTCTATTAGAATGGTCGAGGCTGGCCAATCCTAGATGACTTGGATCTTTGTTGGATCCACATGCACCCCAAGTTGATCAATAATGTATCCCAAATACTGAACTTGGGTCATGCCGAAGATGCACTTCTCCAAATTGGCACACAACTTGTGTTTCCACAGTGTTTGGAGGACTTGTCGGATGTGGTGGAGGTGCTCTTCCCAAGTCTAGCTGAATAACAAGATGTCATCCAAGTACACTACTACAAATGAGTTGGTGAATGGCTGCAAGATGTCATCCATCAGCCTCATGAAGGTTGCGGGAGCATTCGTCAACCTGGAAGGCATGACCAACCATTTGAAAAGGCCCTCCTTGGCTTTGAAGGAAATATTCCACACATCGGATGGTTCGATTGGTACCTGGTGATACCCAGACTTCAAGTCAATCTTGCTAAAATATTTTTCACCTTTGAGTTGGTTGGAAGGTCATCAATCCATGTGATCGAGTACCTATTCTGAACAATGATCTTGTTCAGTTCTCAATAGTCAATATAGATTCTTCAAGTCCCATCCTTCTTCTCCACCAACAAGATCGGGCTCCCACAGGGTGATGAACTTGGTCGGATGTGAACTTTCTGTAGAAGCTCCTGAATCTGCCTCTTGATTTCATTGTTCTCCAGGACATAGTGCCAATAGATCGATCCATTGGGAAATGACGTACTTGGGGTCAAATCCATTGGGGTGATTGACCTGACAGTGCAGAGGCACCTCTGCGGGTGAGGTGAAGATGTCCCGGTACTCCTCCATGACCTTGTCCATTTGTTGTTGTCATGCGGAGGAGCCCTTTCTAGAGGTTGTGACCACATTATTCTTCTTTCCCTTAGGGCAGATCATCAGAAAAAAAAAATTCCCGATTTTGGAAACAAGCTTACTGCATTGTTTTGCAGTAACCAAAGAGATAGATGCAGGTGGTCGTACCTCTGGTATCCTGTACAAATTATTTCCCAAGGTAATAATAACAATGAAAGGTTGGGGCTCATACAAAACATGTCTCTTCCACAAGTATGGTTGGCCTAATAATACATCACAAACATAAATAAGAGCAATGCCACATAATACCTCATCGGTGAAGAGCTTGATGATGTAGGGAAGGCCACACTACTGGCTGATGCAGAGATCCCTTCCTTGGTGAAGCCACCCGATGGTGTACGGTTGTGGGTGTGTTGTGGTTGACAAGCCCAAATGCTTCACGACCTCTACTGAAATGAGGCTCTTTTGGCTCCCATTGTTGACAATGAATTGTAGCGGGGAACCCTTTAGCCACATCTGGGAGTGGAAGAGACGCTCCTCCTCCTATGGATCTTCCGGTTCTTCCTTTTCGATATTCATGGTGGAAATGATGGCGTTGGGATCTGCATCAATAATATACTTCCCTCTTTCATTCTCCTTCTCAGGTTCTAATTCAGTTTCGGAGCATGCATCTGATTCAAAAGCCCTCATCTCGACCACCAGTGACTGTTTGTCCCGACACTCACTTGTGTTGTGAGTGGATCTCTTATGGAACTCACACCACTTTCCTATGTCCTTCTTCATCTTTGCAATATTTTTCTTTTCTTGCGTCTTTGGAAGGTTGTATTGATTCTCCATGCCTTGGCTTTGACCTTTGTTCTGTAGTTTGGGGGCACTTTTCGCTTGCTTTTGATTCGCATACCCAAAGTCTCGCTTCTTCTATTTGAATTTCTGCTCAATATTGGCATCATAATGGTATGTTGTACCAAGCGAGGAGATGTCGAGGAACTCCATTTCCTCTTGAATGTATCTGTGTAGACAACTACAGTACTTCAACACCAAATGTTTCTCTGAATCTTTGATACTGAAATTTTTGCGCAGGGTATGGAACAGATTCATCAGCTCATGCACATCTTGATCCCTTTGCTTCCGTAGCGTAGTCCATTGTATGTACTTGTCCTCATAGTTCCCCATGGGATAATATTGTTCCTTTATGGCCTCTCAAAAATAATTCCAAGTGGGTATGACTGAAAACAAAGAATGTTCTTCCTTGTCCTTTTTCTCACAGTAGGTTTCCCACCAGTCCTTGACATGGGAGGCGGCTTTGAGCAGTGAAAAAATAATCTTCTCCTAGTCGAAAAAGTCATGAACCAAGAAATATCCTTCTAATAGATTCAACCATATATCTATGACGTCTGCATCTATTTGGCCATCAAATATGGGAATGTTAAAGTTTACTTGTACCTTAAAAGGGGTTGCGCCTCCATAGTGGTTGCTCGATGTAGATGCACCTCCAGTGGGCAATCGTTGAAGGATCTTGGTGAAGTTATCCATAATTGCATTACTTTGTTTTTCAAAGGCCTCCTCGAGCAATATTTTGATAATATCTCCTGCTCCCTCGTCTTTTTTTTCATCCCCCATGGGCGGTCATTGGGGTTTGCGAGGTTGATCTTGCAAAGGTTCAACCAGATCGAGCCCTAACTCCTTATACCTCGACCTCGTTGGGGACATGCAAAGAAGGATCGAGAAAGTGAAGACCGCTCTGATACCACTGATCCAAATTTATGCAGGAACCCAACAAAATTCACAAATAACCATGAATACAAAGATGCAGCGGAAATAACACTTCATTTCATTAATATCAAAGAACTGAAATTTGTTTACAGACAGAATAGAAATAAACTATCTAGGGCACTGGTAGCTTATCTCGGAGAAGAGATGTGATGACTACATGCCTCTAAAATCTGTGTTACAATGAGGCTCGAAGTCCTATATGTTATTTAAAAACAATGGAAACCTTGCACATCCAAAAACCTAACCATAGGAGATGAAACACCAGAATATGGGCCCTGTTGGGGTAAATTGGTACATCAATTTCCCGTGGTCGTAACTTTTGCATACTATCCTTGTTTGACGCATATGATACATCATTAGAAATATATATCCAAGGAATACAACTGCTAACAAAAAATATCATGATTCGAAACGAACGTATATTCGTTGATCGATTGATGCCCAAAAAATGTCATTTAGGGCCTCAAAGCAGCTCCAAAAGTTCAGGACCCGAAAAACTACCAAAAATCGTAAATTTTGCTACAATAAAGGAAATTGAAAATCTGAAAGAAACAATGGTGGGGGTCCAAGTGGAATAGGTGGGTGGCCACCAAGATCCACCTGGATCATTTTCTGCATAATATTGCTTGATTTTAGTATGTCCTCAAATCCTATGCCATGAAAGTTATAGGTTATCAGATCTATGTGGACTTTAATAAATAATCACAAATATGGGAAAAAATTAAAAGTCCTTATAAATAATTATTGAGGAAAAATAATTAGGACATAAACATGAAATTGATCTAAATGTATTAAAACACAAAAGATATCAAAATTCTATTTGGGGCATAAATAAACATTTATGTTTAAATTGTGTTAAATCTCCTAAATCTGAGAAGAATCCCCTTAAATTTTGGTGAATAGTAAATCCTGGTAAAAACACTGAATTTACTGTGGAGGTAAATCTTTGTATTAGGACTATTTCCCTCAAATTTAGTAAGAGTAACAAAGAACAGTAATAAGGAAAAAACACTTTACTCATTTACCCACGAGAAGGGAGAGATTAAAATTATATTTTAATTTCAAGGATGGAGAAATTTCCTTGGAATATAAACTTTTATTAAATCTCTTTATAAAGCATGGAAAACTATATTTTTCCTTTCCTTATTTTTCTGTAAAAGAAAATAATTTTCCTTTAAATCGTCATGATTATTATTATTTTATTAATCTAAAAATGCAGGTTAAATCCCCTGGAGCGTAAAAGACTTGAGAGAAAAGAGAATAGGTAATAAATTGTGAATAAATGATTGAACCTTCTCATATTCTTTGGAACTCCTGGAGTTCGGAGCTCCAGATCTCGGGGATGTTTGGGTGATGGGAGTCGATGGGCCAAAGTCACCGAATGCCTGAAACCTTCCTTTCCCTGAGAAAAAGGTTGCATAAGTAATACATATAATTATTTATATTATTGTATTTAATGTGATCGATTAATGAAATTGATTAATGTAATATACCTTTAACACAATATATATATTATATTATAATCCAAAGTATTTCACTATATTTAAACCATAACGTAATTACAAGTGGTCCCTTTTGGGACTTCGAATCTTTGAGAATCCAGGGTTCTGGGAGAATTGAATATAAAGGATGTGTGGGAGAGCCGAAGGACATTGTCCTGGATAAATCTCTCTCTCTCTCTCTCTCTCTCTCATGTCGAATATTAATATAATATTGGAGAATTTTAAGACTTGGGAATAATTTTCAAGGAATATAAAATAATATATTATATTATTTTAAGGTTCATTAAATTGATTACATGTAAATGAAGCCAACTCCTTTGAATATTAAATGGTGTGGTAATGTGTTCCAATGGGGTCACTTCAAGGCTTCGAGAATCCGAGTCTCCAGGAGATTGGAGTATAAAGAATGTGGTGGAGAGTCGAAGAGGGTTGACTCAGAGTTCTCTCTCTCTCTCCCTTATTTCAATCTCGTTGAAGAACATTTCCCCCTTGAGTTGGTCAATAAGGTCATCAATTCGGGGAATTGGGTACCAGTTCCTGAATTTGATTTTTTTTAATGCTCTGTAATCAATGCAGAGCCACTATGTCCCGTATTTCTTCTTCATTAGTACAATCAAGCTTCTGCAAGGGGAGGAGTTGGGTATGATGTGCCCCTTTTGAGGAAACTCTTGGATCTAACGCTTGATTTCGTCATTTTCCATTAAGGAGTGACGATAGACTGGTTCATTAGGTGGAGGTGAACAGGGGGTTAGATCAATTGGATGCTTGACTTGGTAGTGCGTCGGTACCCCGATGGGTGAGGAGAAGATGTCTCTGTACTCTTCCATGATCCAGTCCACTTGCTTCTGTTGCAAATAGAGGTTCCTTGTAGAGGCCACAAATGTGGCATCGATGTTGGCCTATGACTAAGTTTTGAGGAAACATTGGTCATGTTTGACCATTTTTGGGACTTCGACAGGCTGGTCGAATATGGAGTGGCCAGTCGAAGTGGAGATCATGGGATCTCTCTTATTTTGAAGCATTTTGGACCAAGAAAAGGGTTATTAGGGTTTATATAATGGGTATGGGATGTCGGCCCAGGGGTCCACCCATGTTTAGGCATCTTTGTAAATGTATAAATAAGTAGCTAGGAGATGTAAGAAGTAAATCTGGTTGGTTGTGTGCACCGTATGTTTGTCTTAGTGAAAGAGAATGTAAGTTGCTTTGTGCAAAGACGTTGTATGTAAGGATTTGTGCTATTGAGGAGTTGGCTATGTGCCTTAACCAAATTTTGAATAAGGTGGATCTAGTGCATTGTGCATAGATCACCTGTCTAGTGTGAATTTGAGCTCTATGGCTTTGTGCATAGGAGCAGCTGAATGTAAGAAGATTGAAGACTAATAAAGAAGAAGAAGAGTTGGTGGACGTAGCCCCACACTGGGGTGAACCAAGTAAATCTTGTGTTTGATGTGCTTTGTGCGATATGGTTTATATGATTGTTTTCTTAGTGATGTTAATGTTATGTATAACGAATGCATATGATATTGTAGCTTAGTTCTTAATGATGTGAATGAATGTTAGATCTGATATGATGTTATGTGCTAAATGATTAGATGTGCTTAATCTTGATTGCTACTGCATTGATATGTAATAATGGTTTAACCTGTGATGTGAATAAGTTTCAATAACTAATGCATGTTATTGGTAAAGTGATTTTTCAAGTGTTGTAATCACAGATCTGTGTCCCAGCTTCGTTGTAAACACCTGAGTCCTGCAACCCCCCCGCCTCTACCTCGGGTGAGACTTCATCTACTTCACAGGTGTTTCTAAAAGGGTCGATTTTAGGGTTTTGTTGGTGCATTGTTGAAGTGTTGAACCCTGGGTTTTCCCCCTGTGCCAACAAATGGTTCCGTTGTTAGTACTTGAAACTGTGATTTCTTGGAACTAAAGAAAAGAGAAAGCTATGTGCATAGATCTGTTGTTGTAGTGCACAGTATTCTAATCATCTTGCTAATCTTTGTGCTAAGAAAGGAACCTGATCTGAAGAAAAGAGGTAGATCTTAAAGATTTTTTCTTTGGTAAAGGTAATATAAGTGGAAATTTTTGCTTAGAAAGTATGAATCTAGGTATGTTTGATAGATTTTTTCCTAGTCTGGAAACTAGGGCACAGCTAGAAGAAAAAATTGATCTGAATAAATTTGATAGAGATAGTGAAAGATATGTTATTACTATGCATAGAAAGAATTTTTGGATTAATAAGTGGATGCAGGAACCTAGAAAGAATTTTTGCAGATTGCAGGTCCAACAATATGATCCCAGTGCACAGTATGAGAAAGGTTGGGGATATTTTAAAAGAAAGAGAGGATTGACACTGTGTTATAATTGCATAAGATCGGGACATCTTTCTTAGGAATGCCCTGGTATAGGTCCTATATGTATCTGTTGTAAATCTATTGGTAACAAAGTTGAGGATTGCGCTAGAATGATTGCCAAAGTTGAAAACATGAACATGAGACAAGAAAACTATGAAGAAGTTCAAGGGACTAAGGATATGTTAGAGAAATAGAAAGAATCAGAGACTGTGTTATTACAGTTGAAATAAACACTGAATGATCACAGAGACATCAATTTACCAGAGATCTTAAAAGAGAAACAATGCATAGAAACAAGAATAGGAGACTTCGACATAGACTATGTCTTGAATGAGGAAACACAGGTGAATATCATGTTAGAAAGAACTTGGGAAATTTTGGGAAAGCATGTTATCTTTCCTTCATTGGGAAGGATAGGATTGTTTAAAGGAAAGATGATAACCCTATGTGGAAGAGTTACTAATGTACCTATGATTGCTCATGAAACATCGACTGAAGAAGAATTTGAATTCATTAAGTTTGTTGAGAACAACGACCATTTTTCAATTTTGTTAGGAAAGACTTGGATTGAGAAGGACCAAATAAGAAGGAAAGCAGAGGAAGAAGCTACATAACAGAAAAAGAAAGAATTAAGGGACTTCATAGCTAGAAAAATAACGCGACTAATAGAATAAAAAGAGGATAATTCAAAGAATTAGAGGGTCGGAGAATTAGTTGTTGAAGTTGAAAGAACACAAGAAGGCTTAAAGAACCTGTCCATGCAGGAAAGAGTGCATCCACCCTGTAAATAGTAAGAGAAGAGGTATTACCTTCAGACCCTTTGAAAGACCCTCAGTAGTGTGAAGTTACTACGCTAAGAGAAGATAATAATAAGAATGGAAAGAGGAATCTAGAAAATCAAATCACAGGAAAGAAGGCAAGAAAGCTCAGTAAGAAGAAAGCAAAGTTAGAAAAATTGCAGGAAGTTCCAGAGAAGACTTCGAAGAAGGCAGGCTTGCAGAACTTGAACCTCGCCAGAATAGCAGAAATGTGCAGAATGGGACTTCTCCACGGCAAAGCTATATGACCATTTGAGGCATCCCAACCATTATAATGACGCTTTGGAATGATTAGAAACACATTTATTGTTGGAAAGACCGTCGTTGGACCGTTGGGACAACGCCACAACAGACTGATCTATATTGATTAAGGCATTCTGACCCATTGGAGGAATCTTTTATGGCATTGTTTATTTAACCCGTCAAATGTTACGTTGGGACCACTTTTTTCCACTTATGATTATCCAAGATAACATAGAACGAATTGCGTAAAATGTTGTGTTGTCTAGAACTTGTTGTTTGTTTGATTACCTTGTCTTCCTGTTCGCCTACCTGATCCCCATCCCCTTGATTACAAGTGTGAATGTCGGGTGAACATAGAGCATTAGAAAAGTCTGTGGAGGATATTCTCGTTGATCTCATGGCTGAGAAATTCATGTATGTAGGAATGTAGGTGTTTTCGACTGGAGGATTGCAAGCATCCCCTTCGACTGCACATCATTATAGCTGACCCGTTGTTGAGAAGTGAAGAAAACACCGTGATGATTTGGATAACGTGAAGTAGATCCTGTCGGTCTTGCATGAGTACATCCCGCCTCTGGGTGGCACAATTAACCATGACAACATCCCACAGGATTTCAAATAAATGTTGATCATTGTGTAACTCTTGAAGGGGATATGTGCAGTTGGACCTCAGTTGGGACTGATCCTAGCTCTCAAGAACAATGATTTCAACCTCGAAGACCAGAATAACTATTCGATCCTCATGTCGCATAGGTATTTGATGAAGATGACTAGGAAGAAGCCTTGAATAGTTCCCCAGCTGTGGATTAAGGAGCTTGCGCAATCAACGATCTTGAACATGATGAAGATCCCTCACTTCAGTCTCCATTAGGAGGTTAACGCTTGCATTAAACTCTTGTTGTAGTTTTACCATGGAGGGTATATGTGGCTTGACAAGTGCGTCACTGTGGATCTGACACTGATCCACCTAGTCACTGGATTGAGCATGCAGAGACTGGACCCTCAACAATTTTACCCAGGGAAGACTTCAGACCACTCCCTAGCACAACGCATCAAGGAAGATTATGGCGATGTAGAGAAGGGAAAGCAAGGCTACAAGGTAGCCTCTATCTAGGATGGCTCAGTGCACTTGCTTGCCAACTGATCGCTGGCAAGCTCGTCATAAAGAACCGGTCGACACAAGTCACAGGGTTCGTAGTGGATCTCACAGGGAAGTGCGTAGAAGGAATGCAGATGAATTGGGCGAGTTACCTCATCAAAAAGATGGAAAAGGACTATCGTGAAGCACAATATCAAGGGTATGAATTTCATTTTAGTTGGCTATTGGTATTGATTTCATTTTTCCTTTGGAAAATTATGGAAGGATCAACATTCCTAGAAGTTGAGCCATCGGAGCCATTGATCGCAAGGTTGTCCACCTTGTGGTACATGAATGACATGTTGAAGCAGTGGAAGTAAAATGTTTTCTTCCATGCTTACTACCTACAACCGAAATGTGCCATTGAATCATTTCCACGGATGACACCGAATACACTCCATCAGTACAGTCTGTTAGCAAAGTTTCATGTAGATCGACACTTTATCTACATCGCTGCGTGCAGGGATGAAAGAAAGGAGGAGCTTCATTCCTACTATAAGTTGACCGATGAAGACATGGAAGAGATCACTAAATAATGGCCAACAAAGTTCCTTGTGCTGGTGGAAGATGCATAAATATCTGACCCCAACATCATAGGCAACCCATTAGTCTCGAGGATTGAGCATGATGGACTGACTAGCGCAAAGAAAAAGGAGGAAGTGCAGAAGATACAAACTGATGAGGAGGACAATGCCTCTGAGGAGAGTAGGCCCGATTCACCTACAGGAGGAGGAGGAGGCGAAGTGAACCAAGAGGAAGGAGGGTAATAAGGGGAAAAGAAAGAAACAGGTGAAGTTACACCACTGAAGGATCCCCTTACAGAGGCTAAGACATCAGAGAAGAGGAAGGTTTCCTCAGAGAAACTTTCGACAAGAAAGAAGGCCCATGCCAATAAGCCTCAGTTGAAGAATGTGCTCACAGTGGCCGATGTAGATCTCATCATCGCAACCATGGAAGATGCTTCATAGGATATCTTGCAGAGACATGAAGAGAAGAAAGAAACACTATATGACAAAATAAATAAGGAGCTCAATGACATACAACAAGATATCCATTCGAGCCGCGTAGTACCCATTGCACCCTCATCAACGAAAAATGTAGAATTCAGGGATGATCCCACCCAATTACAAAGGGTGATAGATGCAACCAAGGCTCGATTTCGTCGAGTCCAATAAGAAAAGGAGCAGGCCATAGAGGCCTTAAAGCAAGAAAAGGCGGAGGTCCTAGAGCAACTTCGAGTTGCACAAAAGGAGAAAAATGAAATTCAGACGAAGTTCGAGCAGAAGAATGCGAAGATACAGGAATAAAAAGACCAACTGCTCATAGAGTAGATTGCAATCAAGGAGGCAGTGACTAAATCACTTCGCTCTGTGCTGGGCTTGGCGCAGGAGGAAGAAGCATCAGTCAAGATACAAGTGGGGAAGCTCATTGAGGCCATTCAACAACTTCAAGAAAGGGTAATGGAGATAGAAATCCAAGTAGTACCTAGCACTCTGCAAGAAGTGCGCGATTAGAGGGAAGAAGCTTCCAAGAACACGGCAGAAAGAATCAGGGCACTGGCCTCAGAGTGTAATCAACTGAGTGATTGAAGTGCACAGACCTATGAGCACCTTGCAGAAGATCTAGAGCTGAGGAAATTGGAAGCACAACTCCAAGAGGTGAATAAACAAGCATCCACCATGAAAGCACAAATGAAGTTGCTTACTGCAGTCGAGAAAATGAAGCGATAATAGGAACAACGCGCAATCCAGCAACAGGTTACTTCCATTTAGAGAAAAGTCATGGAGGTGACACAGAGACTCCATCCAGTGTAGGACGAAGCCTGAATGTTTTTTGAAGATATCGAAGGACAAGACTCACAGCTGGAACAGATGATCACGACGGTGGAACAATGCCTGGAAGGGCCTATTACAAAACAAGTAATTCAAGAGTTCGTTGAGCAGGAGGCTCTAGCAAAGCAACAAATTGAGGCATCTCGAGCTAAGATCGAGGCCTTCAAAGTAGCACTGCCTAGATCTGAGTGACTCGGTATGAGTCACAGGTGATTGTTGGGGGCCTATTGGCCCGTGAACAAGTTTTGAGGAAACATTGGGCATGTTTGACCATTTTTGGGACTTCGACAGGTTGGTCGAAGATGGAGCGCCCAGGCGAAGCAAAGATCATGAGATATCGCTTATTTTGTGAGGTTGTGGACCAAGCAAAGGGTTATTAGGGTTTATGTAATGGGTATGAGATGTCAACCCATGGGTCCACCCATGTTTAGCCCTCTTTGTAAATGTATAAATTATAAATTCTAACCTTCTACAATATCTACTGCAAACAGATATTCAGAAAAGAACAGAAAAGATACAATGGAAAATACAAACATTACACAAAGATTTTTCCCCTGGAAACCCAAACTGGGAAAACAAGCATATTTTATATTCATTCATTGTGTTACAATGTTTACAATACAAAATACATATAGGAGCCAGAGGCATCCAAAACCCTAACCCAATGACCTAGATTAGTCCAAAACCCTAATTCCTTAACTGGAAATAGAAAACCATCGAAAAATAAACCATGTGTCGAAAAACCACCTAAATATAATGCAGTCCCGATGCATAAAAAAAAAATTCAGGGGCGCTGCTCCCGAACCCCTATGTGCTTGACGCATACGCTCAAACACTACTACTCGTGTAAAGAATATAACACATACCGAACATAAATTAGTAGCTAGGCGATGTAAGAAGTAGATCTGGTTGGCTATGTGCACCGTATATTTGGCTTAGTGCAAGAGAATGTAAGTTTCTTTGTGCAAAAACGTTGTATGTAAGGCTTTGTGCTATTGAGGAGTTGGCTCTGTGCCTTAACCTGATTTTGAGGAAGGTGGATCTAGTGTGCAGTGCGTCGATCACCTCTCGAGTGCGAAGTTGAGCTCTATGGATTTGTGCACAGGAGCAGACGAATGTAAGAATATCGAAGACTAATAAAGAAGAAGAAGAGTTGGTGGGCGTAGCCCCACACTGGGGTGAACCACGTAAATCCTGTGTTTGATGTGCTTTGTGAGATATGGTTTATATGATTGTTTTCTTAGTGTTGTTAATGTTATGTATAATGAATGCATATGATATTGTAGCTTAGTTCTTAATGATGTGAATGAATGCTAGATCTGAGCTGATGCTATGTGCCAAATGATTAGATGTGCTTAATCTTGATTGCCACTGTGCTAATCTGTAATAAGAATTTAAGCTACGATGTGAATAAGGTTCAATAACTATTGCATGTTATTGGATAAGTGCTCTCTCAAGTGTTGTAATCACAGATCTGTGTCCCAACTTGGTTGTAGACACCTGATTCCTGCAACCCTCCTGCCTCTACCTTAGGTGAGACTTCATCTGCTTCACAGGTTTTGTCGAAAGGGCCTACTATGGCACGATGATTAGAATATTGCGCACTACAAAAACATATCTACGCACAAAGTTTTCTCTTTTCTTCAGCTCCCAACAATTACAATTTCAGGTCTCGACAATGGAACCATTTGTTGGCACAGGGACAAAACAAGGGTTCAATGATTCAACAACGCACCAACAAAACCCTAACTACCAGTCCTTTCGGCAACACCTACGAAGCAGATGAAGTCTCACTCGAGGTAGAGGCAGGGGGGGTTGCAGGACTCAGGTGTTTACAACCAAGATGGGATACAAATCTGTGATTACAACACTTGACAGAGCACTTAGCCAATAACATGCATTAGTTCTTGAACCTTATTCACATCACAGGTTAAATCCTTATTACAAATCATCACAGTAGAAATCAAGATTAATCACATCTAATCATTTAGCACATAACATCAACTCAGATATAACATTCATTCACATCATTAAGCACTAAGCTACAATATCAAATGCATTCGTTATACATAACATTAACAACACTAAGAAAACAATCATATAAACCATATCGCATAAAGCACATCAAACAAAGGATTTATGTGGTTAACTCCAGTGTGGGGTTACATCCACCAACTCTTCTTCTTCTTTATTAGTCTTCGATCTTCTTACATTCGTCTACTCTTGTGCACAAAGCCACAGATCTCAGCTTTGCATTGGACAGGTGATCTACGCACAACGCACTAGATCCACCTTCCTTAAAATCAGGTTAAGGCACATAGCCAACTCCTCAATAGCACAAATCCTTACATACAATGTCTGTGCACAAAGAAACTTACATTCTCTTGCACTAAGACAAACATACGGTGCACATAGCCAACCAGATTTAATTCTTACATCGCCTAGCTACTTATTTATACATTTACAAAGAGGCCTAAACATAGGTGGACCTAGACCCATGGGATGACATTTGATACCCATTACATAAACCCTAATAACCCTTTGCTTGGTCCACAATCCCGCAAAATAAGCGAGATCTCGCGATCTCTGCTTCGCTTGGGCGCTCCATCTTCGACCAACCTGTCGAAGTCCCAAAAATGGTCAAACATGACCAATGTTTCTGTAAAACTTGGTCACGGGCCAACAATTGACCTTATTATTACTATGAGCATGGATAAAAAAGAAGACAAAATTCCCGGTCTGTGAAATGACCTTACTACATTGCTTAACAGAGATCAAAGAAACAGTTGTAGGTGGTGCCACCTCTGGTATCATGTACAATTGTCTACTCAAAGTAACAATAACACTGGAGGGTCTAGACTCATAAACATCATGTCGCTTCCACAAATATGGTTGTCCTAAAAGAACATCACAAAATTCAAGGGGATCAATATCACACAATACCTTGTCTTTGAAGGGCTTTATGCCATAGGGCAGACGACACTTTTGGATGATGTAGATATCTCTTCCTTAGTGAATCCAGTCGATGGTGTAGCATTGCGAGTGTTTTTTCATTGGTAAGTCCAGCTGTTATCAACAATGAAATGAAGCAGAGCCCTCTTTACCCACATTTGTGAGTGAAAGAAACATTCCCCTTCCTCTGGTTCTTCTGGTTTGCTTGGCTGGACTTTAGTGGTAGAAACAATGGCACTTGGTTCGACATCAATAATCCAATTCCCTCTTTCTGTATTTGATTCAGAGTCAAAATCTTCCTCTGACTCAGAAGTTTTCAGCTCGACCACCAGTGACTGCTTGGAGCGGTATTCTTCGGTGTTGTGCCAAGGGATTTTATGGTATTCACACCATTTCCCCATGTCCTTCTTCGACTTCTCATTACCCTTCTTGTATTGCGGCTTGGAATGGTTGTACTAAGAGTGGCCATCTTGGATCTACCCCTTATTTTGTGGGTTGGGGTCACCTTTTCCCTGCTTCGGCTGTGAGGAATTTGTAGATCCAAAATCTTGCCTCTTTTTCTTAAATTTCTTCTCGATCTTGACAGCATATCTATAAGCCATATCCAATGATGCGATGCCCATAAAATCTATTTTTGTTTGAATGTATCAATGCAAAAAGTTCTGGTATTTGAGCACTAGATGTCATTAAGAGTCTTTGTTACCCAATTTCGTGTGTAGGGTATAAAAAATATTGGTGAAATCTAGTACTTTCTGGTCCCTTTCCTGATGCAGGGTGGTCCATACTGTATACTGGTCCTCGTAGCTTCCAACATGGTAGTATTGTTCTTTAATGGCATCCCTGAAGGAATCCCACGTGGGGGCAACCGCAAATATTGTAGATTCATCTATGACCCTTTTCTTAGAGTAAGTATCCCACCAGTCCTTAACATGGAGGACAACCTTGAGGAGTGAAAAAGTAATATTTTGACTATCGAAAAAATTGTGAACCGAAAAATACCCTTCGAGCAGATTCAACCATTTATCTACAACATCCACATCTATCAGTCCTTCAAATAATGGATTATCAAAATTTGCATGTTCCTTGAAGGAGGTTTAATGGTCGCTTGATTAATATGTGTCTCTTGTGGGAAACCGTCGAAGTATCTATGCAAAGTTGTCTATCATTTCGTTCCTTTGTCGCGCAAGGGATTCCTCAAGAAACATTTTAAAATCATTTCCTACTCTATCATATTTCTTTTCATCCCCCATGGGTTGTTTTTGGGCTCTACGTGGTCGATCTTACAAAGACTCAAATGGTTCGAGTCCCAACTTCTTGTACCCATATCTTGTCGGGGACATGCAAGAAGAAAAATAAATGAAGAGCATACCACTCTGATACCACTGATCTAGATTTATGAGAGGAACAAAATGAATAAATAAATGAATACAATAAAAAAGAGATATAAAGAACAACAATAGATATCCAGTGATTAATAACTTCTATTGAATAAATAAAATAGGATGAAACTGTAAAATTGCAAAACTAAAAACAACTTGCTCGAATGGTGGTAGCTAGCTCTGGGAAGAGATGTGGCTACTATGCGCATCTGTCTAAGAATAATGAATTACAATGAGGATCCATAGGCCTTTTTAACAGTACTCATGAATTCCAAAACCCTAGACATCCAAAAACCTAACCCTAGGAGATGAAACACAAAAAGTTATGTGGGCCTTGATGGGTAACTTGGTACCTCAACTTCCCGAGGCCGTAAATTTTGAATACGACCTTCGTTTTAGGTGTGTGATAGCCTGTTGGAAAGGTATTTTCAAGAAATACACATTATTCTATCAAAATATGACTTCATTTACAGTTTGACTATGGAAAGCCAAAAAAACATTGTTTAGGGCCCCAAAACGGCCTTAGAAGTACAAAAAGATGTACTAAAATGAAAAATTCCAAAATAAGCCAATTGGATTCAATGGTAGACCACCAATATCCACCTAGAAGCTTTGTAGGGCTTCAGACAACCCTAAAAGTGTAGAAACCACAATTACAAAGAGTTACAGAATAACGTGTTGAACTAAAAACTATCAAGAAGAGCCAATTGGAATAGGTGGGTGGCCACCACTATTCACCTGGATCACCTCTTTGTATGTCCCAAGTCAAGGATTTGTTTTGTAGTAGAAACTACATGATTTTTTTTTCTTTTGAGGGGCATTGGAACTTTCAGACAACATGCCACCACCACATCGGTTCATCCCAAAATTCTTCATAATCCAGGAAGTGCGTGGATCCATACTAGGGAGTCCTCATTCTTTGTTAGGTGAACATGATTGGATTTCATTTTTCGATATAGAAATTCCATCTTCACTTGTCATCCTCTCTAAAGCCTAGGGTTTTCTGAGTAACCTAGCCTTGTCCCAAAATGGAGGTAGTTGCACGGTTGGAAATTTGTGAAAGGTTGAAGTAGCCTCTGAGCCTGAGATGATAAACTAAGCCTATAAATCTTCTCAAGTATCCATTTTGGAATCCATGAAAGAAACATCTAGTAAATTGGGATGACCTCCAACACCGATTTAACAATGACGAATCTTCCATCCTTTAAAAGTCACTGAAAATAAATTATATATATATGTTGACTTAGTTAATTCCATAACTTCCTCATTCAGAGGTGGACTTTTTCCTAGAAAGAATTTATACGATTGTTCGAGAGTAGGTCATAGCCATAGCAATCACACTCTGATTTTCCACGTAAAATTTCATAGAATTTTTAGGAATGATAATGACCTCGTTTTGGCTTAGAAACGAGGGGGTGAATGAGGCATAATTGGAGGTCGGATTTTTTTAAATGAAAAATGATCCATTTCACTTACAACCATGAAGGTCATATGCAACAACTGAGAATTGATATTTACATTTACATTTTCACTTTTATATCAGTTTGTCAAAATTTAACCTCTAAACTAGCACATTGCAACAATTGAGAATTTGATATTTGCATTCAAATTTTGACTTTTATCTCAATTTGTCAAAATTCAACCTCCAAAGTAACACATTTCCGAGACTTTTCTTGGGCTAAATCTTGCTCATTATGAGCCTCATTTGTGCTAAGAAAAATGTATTGGAAAACAAATTGTTGTAACTGTACAAAATTTCAGAGTTAGAGTTGTTAGAGATGATGGGCTAACTAGTGAAGTTTTCAAAGTTAGAGTTGTTAGACATAATGGGCTAACTAGAAAAGTTTCAAAGCCTAGAGGTCTTTTTGCCAAATTGAACTTGAAACAAAGCCATGCTTTACATGCTATTGAGAGAGAATTCTAGGCAATGAGGGGTGTTGTATTTCATATATGAAAAGTGCTTGAACACTAGCCATTTACTTGTTTTTGGCAATCAATGCCAAGATCCTCCTACCCTCTAAAGTAAAGTCAACATCTATGATTTGTAAGTTGCTTTGGATATTATATTGGAATAAGTGAACACACCATCCACACAAATAAACACAACTGTGACATGAGAAACCTAATATGAGAGAAAACTTAGCTAGAAGGTGAGGCCTATGCTCTACTCTTTGTTTTTTCCAATTAAGAAATGAGAGTACAAAGAAAGGGGCGTCATTATGGTTTGAATGGCTCTTAGATACTTTGCTTAGCTATGAAACAATAACACTACCAAAAGAATGGAACCCCTTATGTTCCTAATTACCCAATATTTAACATAGCTAGGGTTTTTGCATGTCTCAACCATCAATTAGAATTAGAGTTTTACATGTCTCACCCTCAATTACTATTTTTTCTTATTACTTTAATTATAATTTATTATAATAGAAAATACAATAAAAAAAATCATAGAACTTATCTATATCTATAATTTTGTAAGCTCAATATATAATATTAAATATGTATATAAATATAAAATAAAATAAAAACATAGATTTTAAATTTAATTATTTTAAAATCAATTATATATTTAAAAAATCATTAATTTTAAATCAATTATATATTATTTAGAAAAGTATATATATGCTTATATTTGTGTCCAAAATCTGTTCGCTAAATATTTTAAAAATAAATTTCCAAAATTATAACATAACAATTCACTTTTGTATATAGAAATTCCAAAATTATAATAGAACAATTCAAGTTTGTATACTGAAATTCTATATCAGTTCGAATAGGAAAAAACAACTAATTTTTCTCACCACTGAAACCTACTTTATTTCAACGACATTATCCTGCTGCAACGTTAGCGAATGGAACTCACAACCTTTAGATTTGAACATATTTCTTTAATGGAAAATCTAAACTAAAACTTTCAAAGGAATATTGACAAAGCTTTTACATATTTTTGTCACAACCTTTAGATTTGAACATATTTCTTTAATTGAAAAATCTAAGCTAAAATTTTCAAAGGAATATTGACAAAGCTTTCACATATTTTTGTCATCACGCCATACAGTTGATTACAGCTGACCCATTAACGCCTACGCTAGACTGATCCATAACATTCACCTTAAACGAATCCATATGGACGTCAGGGAGAGGAGCTTCACCTTCCAGTATTTGACAAACTTGCCGTATCCCCAACCTTGCCTTCGGCTCAGTATTGGAGCACAATAATCCCAGTTTCAAAACCTTCCCCATCTCGCCCGCTTCGTATTCATTCCCCAGCTTCGGATCTGCCGCCTCTAGCAGATTCCCATGGGCGTACAGCTCCCAGACCCAATCCACCAAAAACAATCTATCGGCGTCCGTAGATAGGTCCACGGGCTTCCTCCCGCACGCCACTTCCAACAGCATAACGCCGAAGCTGAACATGTCCGAGCTCGGCGTGGCCTTTCCCGTCCTTGTGAGCTCCGGCGCTATGTACCCCACCGTTCCAATCACACGAGTCGTTCCAGGATTCTCGCTATGTTCATACAGCCGGGCCAGGCCAAAGTCCCCCAGCCGCCCGTTGAGCTCCGAATCCAGCAGCACGTTGCTCGACTTGATGTCTCTGTGGATGACTCTTTTCTCCCATTTCTCGTGAAGATATAGCAACCCGGCCGCCACGCCCTTCAAGATCGCGTATCGCCGAGGCCATGGCAGGATGGTCATCGGGTTCCCAAAAA
Source organism: Picea engelmannii (assembly GCA_009831015.1). Classification (NCBI taxonomy): domain Eukaryota; kingdom Viridiplantae; phylum Streptophyta; class Pinopsida; order Pinales; family Pinaceae; genus Picea; species Picea engelmannii. Next base: position 418,787 of record ML784309.1, read on the forward strand.
TGAGTTGATCCAGGCTGCCGTTGGGCATGTAGTTGTAAACGATGAAAAGCCGCTTCTGCATCCTGCACCACCCCCTGAGAGGGACCAGGTTCCTGTGCTTCGTTCGTCCCATGGTCGAGATCTCTGCCACGAACCCTTTCATTCCCTCCTTGAATTCCTTCGTTAAAGATTTCACCGCGACTTCCTGGCCGCCGCCTGGGAGAACGCCCCTGTAAACCTTGCCGAAACCCCCCTGGCCCACAACGTTTTCATGACGGAATCCGTTCGTGGCCCTGTGGAGCTCCCTGTAAGTGAATCTATGGGGCCAGAACTCATGCTCCCATTCTTCGATTGTTTCTTTGTACTTGGTTCTTTTGAAAAGCACGACCGCAACCACAACAAACAAGAGAACCAGAGTGGCCACTGTAACGCCGGCTATCCATCGGCGACTGGGGCGCTCGGAATACATTTTAGCAAACGAAGGGAGACGCGAGATATCGAGGGGGGGCGCTGTGCCTTCAGTGGTGAAGCTCCACGCGAAAACGTAATGGTCTTCGACGAATTTTCCCGTAGCCGCTGAAAAGCCAACGGACATCTTCTCTTCCAGAACGTTCCGTAGATCGATTTTCTGGGATATGAGCGGCTTCTGCGGTCTTGGCAAACCGGCTAACGTTAAGGTAACGTTGAGCTGGCTTTGCAGATGGTCGTAATCGATCCAGGCCTGTATGTTGCGTCCGCTCTTGAGGTTGATTCCATTGAATGCTTCCCCATTCCAATACCCAGCGGGCTCGGTCTTCAGTGAGATGAGGCTGTTAATATCTACGCCCACGTGGTTGCCGTCGGGATCACCCAATCCCACACTCTGGACCGTATCGAACTCCACTGCGAACAAGTGATTGTATGGTTTCCCGTTGCTAGTAATGTTAAGCAAGCCCAGATACTCGGAAGGCTGGCCGCCCATTAGAGTTGCGTAGGGCGTGACCATGAAGGCCATCCCATTCCCACTTTTGTCAGAGGGAGGATGAACCATGCTGAAAACGAAAGTAGTGCTGAAGGAGGAAAGCGTCTGGTTGCTTTTCATCTGCACGGGAGTTGAATACAGCGCCCGGCCCAGCCCCCAAAGCGTGTGATTTGTGAGGGCCAGAGCGGATTGGGAGCGGATGAGTGAAGCACCCTCCTCCAAGATCAAGTTGGTTCCATTGAATCCGTCGAAGACAAAAGTGGTAGGAAAAACTGGTATGATAGGCGAGAAGAAGGCCATAAAAGTGAGGCTTGTTAGAGAAACGGGAAGGACACAATTTCTTCTCCAAGAATCCATCCTTTTTTCCTATGTCCGTTTCATATATTCTGAAGTCGCCATTATATATATATATATATATATATATATATATATATCATGAACACAATGAACTGATAATCATATCAGCAAGAAAGTCGACCACACATTTTTTCGTCCTTGACCCGCCGCCACCTTTGAAAGGCGAGAAGAAGGCTATTCCGTGCCCGCCTGCGTCAGAGTGGGGATTCACCATGCTGAAAACAAAGGTAGTGCTGAAGGAGGAAAACGTCTCGTTGCTTTTCATCTGCACGGGAGTTGAATACAGCGCCCGCCCCAGCACCCAATGTGTGTGATTTGTGAGGGCTACCGCGGATTTGGAGCGAATGAGTGAAGCACCCTCCTCCAAGATCAAGTTGGTTCCATTGAATCCGTCGAAGACAAAAGTGAAGTTGGTTCCATTGAATCCGTGGAAGACAAAAGTGGTAGGAAAAACTGGTATGATAAGCGAGAAGAAGGCCATAAGAGTGAGGCTTGTTAGAGAAACTTGAAGAATACAATTTCTTCTCCAAGAATCCATCCTTTTTTCCTATGTCCGTTTCATATATTCTGAACTCGCCATTATATAAATATATCATGAACACAATGAACTGATAATCATATCAGCGAGAAAGTCGCACACATTTTTTCCTCCTTGACCCGCCGCCACTTTTGAAAAATTAATATGCCAAGCAACTAATCTCCACAACCACACACATACGAGGACCGATTGAAAAATTTAATTGTCTCGACGAACCAACATTTGAAAACGAGTATTTGACAAATTAACAGCTCCCAAGAAGGAAAACGTGTATTTGACAAATTGCGTCTCTCGTACGCGGTGGCATCCCGTGTTTGTCATTATTCTCGGTTTTCAGTAGCACGTAATTCAATAGCCAATTTTTCAACCAATTATGTAAAATAGCGTATGTGCAAGTGGAATACCGAGCTTCGTTGGTCTGGTGCCTTCCTTGTCTTCGTTTCTAATGGTCCACCAACTATGAAATCTTTAGTATTGATTAATAAACATAGTTTTATGGTGCTTGGCATCTTCGGGTGCCACAAAACAAGAAATACAGTGAATACACACTAATAATAAATCTATTATTTGTTCCAAGATGGGGTGATTACGGACATGACGGGTGGACAACCAGCGGGGAGGACACATGGCTTAGTCTCTCGCCACTTCGAGTCAACTCAGACGCACTCAACCTCCATCATTAACTCATGCATTTAACGCCTCGATCATCGCTCCTTGTTATTCATTTGATTCTCGTTTGGTTTAATGGGTTGGTGCCTCTATTCGTGGGAACGTTAATGGTAATGGGCTCGACGCAGTCAAAGTCCCATCACCCTCCCCCGCATGGTGGTTTTACGCCTGTGTTCTGGAGTGCCATGGCTCATTCGAGCCCTTGGCCTCCAGAGTCTTGGCTTCCCCTGGAAGTTGGTCTAGTCTTTTCCCTCTGGCTCGAGCCTTTGCGGTGCACTCGACCCTCTGAGCCTAGCACTTATCCTCTGGTCAGACACTGCTTCTATGTCTGGCTGGTCTCGTGTCCTTCGAGCAACAACTTTCACATTTTTCACACGCTCCTCATCTAGTTTCAAGTGGCTTTCTCAATGCCTGGACTTAGAGGTAAGTCGAAAAGGGGCGCAACCTGGTATGTTGCTAAAAGTAGGGGAGCAAGAGGATGTGGCCAGCAGGCTCACCCGAGTTCTTCTCAAGACCCTGAGTGTGCCTCCACCCCAGAGCCTATCATCGCTCCCACTCCTTCCTTCACACATGATTTTCCTCCTAGGCCACCACTCCTGATTTGCCTCCGCTATCGTCTCCTTATGCTTGCCGAGTCGAATGGTTCGACAGTCTTGGTAACTACCTCAGCTTCGCCCCAAGGCTCAGCCCGTCACCCTCTCCATCAGCGTCCACCTCCCCCTCCTCCACCTCCCGTCACCTTCACCTCCCCTGTTCCCTCAGCTCTTCTCTCTTCTTCATCCTTCCCTTTTCCTTGTTTTGATTCCCCCACCTCCTCCTCTGACACACCTCCACCTCCTCCGCCCTATTCTCTTTTCTCCCGCTGTGTTGGAAGGAACATACTCGAGAAGTCTTTGGATGCCATCAAGCAAGGAATCGAGGACATCAAGGGCGTCATCAACGAGATGCATCACAAGGAAGAAGAGCGGTTGCACCGAGAGGAGCTTCTAATGACTTTTCTTTAGGATCTCAGGCAGGTTATCTCGGACAGAGGCAAGCTAGGCAAAGACACCGGGCATGATCGAGAGAACGAGCAGAGGCTCGATCCCAGCGCTAGCTAGCTCCTTCTAGCTCAGGTTTCCTATGTTTTTTATGTTTTCAGCTAGTATATTTCACAAGCTCCTTGCCTTGCGCGACTCCTTAGATCTAGGAATTTTCAGTCTTAGCATAGTCCAACTTTTTGGTTTTGGTTTGTACAGTCTAGCCAACAGAACTTTCACCCTACGTGGCACCCTAGATCTAAATCCTTTCGTTCTATGTTTCTTACAGCTCTGCAAGTTTTGCATGGACATTATGAATTTTACGGCCATGTGGTAGCATTGGTTTCCCACCAGGGCAATGCTGTCACAACCTCCTATGATAGCATGACAAATACAATTTTTCTTCTTAGCAGGTTTTAATACAATTCCTTGTTGGAATATGACAACCAATTAACCAATTGTGGTTAAAGTGGTTCATGATTTCCTCAACAATATTCTATTGTTAGATTTAGTTAAAACTAATCAACAAAAGAAGGGGGCAACAATTAATGTAATTAGTTTTGTATAACCGAATGAGAGGTTGTATAAATATGTATGCCTGAGAGGTAGATTGTGAGCAAGGGGCTTCAAGCCCTCTCCAAGCTACTGGTTGTAATCTCCTGTTAAGCAATAACATGTCATTGCCATTGCCCCGTCGATGTTTCCCTCACCCTGAGGGTTTAACCACATAAATATTGTTTCTTGTGTGATTGTTGTCTGTGTATGTTTTATCTCTGATTTTTTGTTATGTGTTTATGATCTTTGTGATCAGTGAATGCTCTAACAAGGAATAAATCCAATTTAGAAACCTCTACATCTGAGGCAATGGTGATCATAAGAAGAACTAAAGAAAGAGGACACAATCAGAGGGATTTCTCTCGGTCAAAGTCAAAGGGAAAGAAGAGAAAACTTAAGTTTTGGTTTTGTGGCAAATCTAGACACCTGAAGAAGGATTGTTGGAAGCCACTGTTGAAAGATTGGTTGTTGTCATTGATGTCAACCCTAGTCATGGGCTTTGGACCGCAAGATTGATGAAGGTATTTGGACATGAAGGACAATGCACATGCATATACAACACCCATGGATGGATAGTATACATCATGTTGTTTCCGGTGGTATGTGACACATCACATGGATCCTCATGGTTGAGGAGAAATGCATTTTTGAAGATGATAAAGTGAATTGAAGAAGGAAGTACATGTAGGCCCTGAAGATAGTTAAAGAAAACAATTACAAAATAAAAAAGTGTCAAGTCGACCCTAATTTTAAAAGGAAGTGACATAAATGGTATAAATACACATCATTATACATTAATTTGATACAAGTTGAATTTCAGAGGAAATCATAAGTAAAGAAGGCTGGATTTCAAGGGAGGATGAAGTCTTTTGGTGATGTGTTCTAAGGTATGTTATTTTCAGGTCATCTTACCATTTTTTCTATAACTTTTTTTCTAGAACGATTCAGATGGTGAAATTGCTATGGTATTGATAAGACATACCAAGGTACCTGTGGTAAACAGTTCATCGCTTTATTCGCTATAATTATGGAGATACACTCTGTGGAAGATAGGGTTTGTGACCAGTCCTGAAGCTAGTCAATAAACAGGTGTTCCAGGTAAAATAGTCATAACTTCTTCATCGAGAATCCAAATGACGTGGAACAAATTTCATTGGAAATAGTACAGAATTTAGTTTCTTGTTTTCAAGTTTCAGAATCGGATGTTAAATATTGAGCGTGGGGCATTCTGTGCAAGTTTAGTCTCCTGAATAGACCAGAATTGAATAAAGTCTATCATTCTTTCTATAACTTCTTTTTGAGGAGAATTCAAGGAGTGAAACTTGGAGGAGTTTCAGAGCATACATTGAGTAATGTTATCTACAGGATCAGAGTACTCCAAGAATTGAAGAATTACATAAATTAAAGAAGTCTCATGAAGCATTATCAGGTTCTATGTGATGATTGGTTGATGGTGATGATTTAATGTAAAGTTTTATTATCTCTCATATATTCTTGGGTGGAAGGAAGGGGAAAGGATAGAGAGTTAAACTCTCTCTTGATATTGGAGGATTGTATCTTCCTCTTGGAGGTTTATCCATCCCTTTACATTTGGAAGCTGTAGCTACCTCTGGAAGTCATTACTTCCCTTGAACAATAACTATTGATTATTTCTCATATATTGTGCATGGTGTATTGTGGTGTATTGGTGTAACTCTTATACTATTGTTCATTTCTCATTGGATATAATTGAATGGTTTAAGTATAAGTTGAAAAGGGTTTTAAATTGTACTTGATACTGATTCACCCCCCTCTCAGTATCAACAATAACAACAATCCTCCAAAGAAGACCCTCCAAAAGAGACGAAGGAAGCAAATTCAACTGAAACAGGTTCAACAACAGGTTCAGGTATGACTGATGAAGTTTTTATCAATTAGTATTGTTTCATGTCATGATCAACAATGGTTATTAGATTCTGGTGCTTCAAATCACAGGTGTCTTCATATACATTGGTTTGTTACTTACCAGTCTATAGATGATGGAATTGTTTACATGGGAAATGACATATCATGTAAAGTTGTGGGAATTGGTAGCATTCGAATTAAGATGTTTCATGGAACTGTTAAAATATTAACTGATGTAAGACATGTACCTGAGCTTAGGAAGAACCTAATTTCTTTGGGAGTCTTAGATACTGGAGGATATAAGCGTATTGTTCAAGGTAGAGTTATGAAGGCCTACAAATGAATTCTACTAGTTATGAAAGTGAAGATGGTTGGTAACCTGTTTCTGTTAGAAGGAAGAAATGAGTCAAATCATGCGACAATAGTATTTGAGAAAGACAATGATTATGTTCGATTATGGCATCAACGGTTGGGCCATATGAGTGAACAAGGATTGAAGGTATTATCTGATCGCAAGTTACTTCTTAGTCTAAAGTCTTAAAAGTTCGATTTCTGCAAGCACTGTATTTATGGAAAACAAAATAGGCAGAGATTTAAAACTGGAAGACACACCAGTGAAGGAATCGTTGATTATATCCCCTCTGATGTTTGGGGACCATCCCCTACTATTTCATATGGAGGATCATCATATTTTGTAACTTTTAAAGATGATTTCTCTAGAAAGGTTTGGGTCTATATGTTGAAAAGTAAGGCTGATGTATTTATAGTTTTCAAGCAGTTTAGAGCTTTAGTGGAAAAGAGCATTGGTAGATCCATTAAATGTTTAAGAACTGATAATGGTGGTGAATTTATGTCAATGGAGTTTGAGAATTATTGCAAAGAATTTGGGATCGATAGGCATAAAAACACTGCCTATACTCCTCAGCAAAATGGAGTTGTTGAATGCATGAACATGACTCTTCTAGAGAGAGAAAGGAGTATGCTGAGTAACGACAACTTGCAGCAAGAAATGTGGGCAGAAGCAGTAACTACAACTTGTTATTTGGTGAATCGATCACCATCAACATCAATAGAGTGAAAAATTCCTGAAGAGGTATGGAAAGGTCACCCTTGTAATTATTCTAATCTTATAGTCATTGGTTGTGAATCCTATGCTCTAATTTTGAAACATCAGTGTTCTAAATTAGATCCAAAATAAAAAAGTCTTATCTTTGTTGGATATGGTGATGGTGTTATCACTCCAAGAAACTCTTTGAGATTGTAAGACAAAGATGCTTGGTAACTTAAAGTAAACTTGTTCTTGTGTTTTTGTATGTGTGGATCAATGGGATAACTCAACTACAATATAGTATCCAAATAGTCAAAATGAATAATCAAATAAACCAATGCCCTCAAGGATCAATAATCAGATAATAGCTTTAAGTGGGTGAAGAAGATAGTTCTTATAAACCAGATACACAATGTTGGGTTTAATAAACAATGTAAGAAACTATTAATCAAGTTATGAACTGACTAATGAGATGACAGTCATTTTGCAGTTAAAACAACTTGAATAAGAGTGCAGAAGAAGGGTGGAAATCTGACATTAATAGAGAGAGAAACTTGTGATTTGTATTATCATATGAAAAGTCTGTTACAAAGGTATAGTTCCTGTATCCAAAATCGACCCCTTTGCTTCTATCAAATGATAGGTATTTATATCTTTTACAATAGATCTCAGAACCTATAAACATGGATTTGGATTTCTAAATATGGAAAACAGAGTACAAAAAAAAATACAATAAAATAACCTAATATTTAACCAAATAGATTTAATCTGATCATTACAAGTCGAATTTGACAATTAAAGCATTATTTGGCAATCTGTAGGTGAAAATCACAGATTCAGAAATTTGTTTTTGATGACTGGGAAATTTTCTGTCAAGAGTTATTGTGCCATTTGGTGTTATTTCCTCATCACATGTCTTTAAAACTTCATGAGAAAGATATTCTAGCTTCTCCTAATTATTATACATCATTTGACACCTTTCCCATGTGTTCAGGAATTAAAAAATCGCAATCTGGGCAGAAAGAAGACGTTTCTAGACTCTTCTGCACTTTCACCAGCTCTTTTGTCCTGAATCCTCCCCTTTAGCTGGTGAAAATGAAAGCTTTCAACAACTAACTAGCAGATTTCAAAACCAATGAGTTGGTGAAAGCGCAAATTTTTTAATGAAAATTGCCTTGGGAAAAATCAAATTTTTGAGCTGTGGAGAGTCTGTTTTACATGATTGAATAGTCGATTAACATTTAGAAATCCTAATCTTTCCAATGGTACTTTCAGATCTATTTTTAGAGCTTGGGAAGGAAGTAAAAAGTCCTCCACAAGATGAGGCATCGTTTTTCAAACAAATTTCAGAATGAATTATTTGATCGCTAACATCTGGCTCCAAATGGGATGGAGACCTCCCTGCAAGGTTTCCAAGAACCTGGAAGATATTGTGCCTTTAGTATTGGGCATGGATTCATTTAGCCTTTACAATTTATCATCTGAAAATTTTTAGCAAACCTTTAACTTGCCTATTTATTCATTAAATCAATCAACATAAAATAATCAAGTTGCTCGTTTCCTTTAGATATCTCAATGTTAAATACAAACTTCTTAATATTTGTCTGAGAAGAAAGCATGATGAACTGTTGATCTGGGTTTTTCAACTCATCACCTTCCTCATGCGTGATTGTTGTCTTAAACCAGATCTGACCTGTTCTTGGTAAACTAGTGGCTAATGCAATGGCAGCCTCATCTGCTATTAGCTCCAGGGAACCTATTGCAGCTTTCTTTCCATCGTAAGACTTTGCAAAAACCTCTGCAATTGCCTGGTGATAGCCTTCTTGTAACCTTTCCACATATGTCATACAACCCGCGTCTGAGAAATGCTTCTGCACCTATGGATAAGACTGTAAGAAGGATAAATTGTCTAATTCTTTCCTCAGAAGTCGTCCTCCTTTCTTGTTTTCCATCTGTAACTTAATCACCAGCTAATTTGTACACGGTTGAAATAACAAACTTCTTAACAAGGAACAAGCTAGCGCTGGTGAAAATAATTCCGTGTTATCAATGAAATATGAAAACCCCATAATACAAATTTTTGAAAGCCATGAGTTTGAAATAGGAAATGGTGATTTGATTTTATGTCATCATCTAGATGGTACTTTATCCTTTGGTTTCAATGATGATTAAGAGTGCGTCACGTCTTCAAACCCTTCTCTGTCTGCCCCACGAATTTCGTGAGTGAAATCTATCATGATGTCATGCAAAAAACGTGATGGAAAGGTGTCATCACACATTTGCGTCCATTACTTCTCCATAATGATTGTATGACATGTGTCCAACGTATCCTTTTTGGGTTTCTGGATTCGTTGGAGGAAAACCTGTGTTAATGCTTTCACCATCTTGCTTGATGCTGAGAGTACACTTTAGCTGTTGAAACTTGGGGCTTTCACCAGCTAACTTCAACTTCAAAACAAAGGTTAGCTGGTGAAAATATTTTTACTCGATTGTTTGAAAAGACCTTTTATTGATCGATTTATTATAGGAGATAACAAATTATTCCCTATATTTTGACACTAAAGATTAATAAAAATTATATAAATCTTTATTAATGACCATGCTATCACCTAGAAATGAAATGAATGGATTGTGCTATTTCAGGAGATAACATTGGCTTCAGCTAATCCTCTGCTAAACTGAAAATTGATTGTAGTTTGTTGTAGTCTGCCTGCTTATTTCAAAAATCAACAACTTAACATGATCTAACTGCTCGTATGAGGAGTGCATTCTCACACCTACTCCTACTTCTAATCAGTAGGGGAAAACTGATCAAGCAAAATTATATCTCCAATGCAGCCAATATAGAAATTGATTTACTGGTAACCTCCTTGATATGAAACAGAAAAAGAAAGGAAACCGTGGCATGCAAAAATATAGTTTGAAAAGATGGCAGAACGAACCATCATCTGACAAAGATACCTTGACATTTATGTTGCTCGTAGATTTCAGAAAATCAGCAAAAGGGTCATGAAAGACCCAAGGAAATGCCTGTTCATGCTGTTGTTTCAATTGCATATTGAAGTGATGTTGGCTGCCTTTACTGATATCAATGTTGAAAGTAAATTGTTCTTCTTTTGTCGAAGGAAAATGCAAACTCAACTGTTGATCTGAATCTTTTTGCTTCCCTTCACCATTTCTCTACAATCTGATTTCATCATGATGATATGTTGGCTTATCACAACTAACAATTTCTTCTCCAATAATAATATCTTTGCAGGATATATCAAGACTAAAAATATCTTCAACAGATTTGTGACAACCATCAATCACATCATGCACATACTTTTGATCATCTCTCTGCTGAAAAGAAGAACTAGATGGAATTTGAGTAAACAATAAATCTTCACAAACCTTAACATCTCCTTCCTCATCACTGTATTGTTCAAATATAGGATAATCAAGATAAGATCGTAATGACAGAGATGAAGCTTCTTGAATAGCAGGATCAACAATAAAATCATGAAACAAATTTGGAAAAATCTCACCTCGTTCCTCATCATAATTTGAAATCAAATAATCATAAGGAGAAGGAAGATCTTTCTGATGTTCAAGTTGAAGATTAGACAGTCCCTGCAAATCTTGTTCCTTATGGTTACTGCAACTTCCCTTGATCTGCAAATCTGGAAGACGTGGACTGCCCTCAACATCTACTGCAGATCCAATACTTTCGCCTGTTGATCTGTCAATCTGCTCATCATCTTTCAAGTCTTCAAAGGGAACAATTTGATCTTCCTGATTGCCTAAGACAGTAGATGCATTTGGTACAATATCACTGTAAGTTTTAAACCTGCGAAGTAAAGCAATGCATATATATTCTTAAGCAATACATAAATTAATCAATGGCTCATACACAGAATACTCAGAGATCTTTACCGGAAACCCTCAACCGGGAAAACCTTTCTTTTCATTATATCGAATTTCACCATTCGCCATACAATATATACAATGTTTTTAGGTATTCCGTAGATACCAAAACCCTAATCCCTTAATCCGGGATTAATTTACAAATCAACTAAAAATAGCAAAATCCGCTAAAAATAGCAAATAACCGCCCAAAAAAAAAAATTTCGGGGCGTTGCCCCGAACCCCTCGGCCCCGGGCGATGCTCGGTGCCGAACGCTGCGCGTACTTGGGGCGCTGCCCCAAACCCCGTCGCCCCCGGGCTACCGCCCGGTGCCGAACGCTCCGCGTAACCAGGGGGGGGCATACCTGCCCCCCCCTGGGACCCCCCTAGGAAGCTGGGTTCTTTGCCAGGAATATTGCACTCTGACTGTCACAGTCTAATCTCACTGCTTGTGATACCAACCCAATACCTGAACACA
>ML784309.1:444290-479932 GCA_009831015.1 Picea engelmannii
GTTGGTTGGGAATGTTGTTTTCCTCGTCCTCCATACTCTGTAAAAAAAAAAAAGGGGGGGGGGATTTCAGAAGAATCCTTTTTATGGGTTAAGGGATTAGGTAAATCTGTTGTGGGTTATGCTATTTCGTTTTTAAGCCGTGGGTGGTTTTTGTTTTCTTCTTCCAGTAGGATTTACGATGGTTACCGTGGGCATATGTTATGGGAGTTTACATATATATATATATAATGGCATTTTTGTACAGTAGGGTTGCTCCTTTTTCTCTTACTGGGTGTTTATTTTATTCTTTCTTTCAATGGGTTTTCGAATGCACAGTGGGCGAATTTCGTGCAGTGGGGTTCCGTATGTTTTTGATGCAGTGGGCAGTCTACCTGTGGTTTTCCCTTTTTTTTTCTTTCTTATAAACCCTTTTTATTTATACCGTGGGCAAACTGTTAAGCGGGCTTTCTCCATATACTTTGCTGGGCGTACACCCCTTTTTCTTTATACAGTGCCTTTACCTCCTATGAGCTCGATCCTTCATGGGCGTTTTTCCTTTGTACTGTTTGGGCATCAACTCTCTTGGCTGTCTGGTTACACGTCTGGCCTGCTGCTGTTGACCTGTGGCAAAGGAAAAAAATAAAACCCTAGAGTTTAAGTAAGTCGGCTGAAGGCGTTTTCTTTTCCTGTAGGCATTGATTCTTATGTGTGGGCGACCGAATCCACGGGTGGAGTTTTGCATCTACCAGGCGTTCCCTTACCTAGTTCTTGTCCTGGCATTTGACGAGTGACTCTTGATATGAATGCTGGGTCGCCGATTGACTGGCGGGACTGTTGTTGAATCTTATTACGCGTAGTTGGGAAAAAGAAAAATATATTAAGCTTCATACTTTAAAAATGTAAATACATAACAGAATATTAAGTTTCGTAGTTTAAAAAAGAAAATGTAAATCACTTTTATTTGTGGAATAGCCTAATTTTTATTTAAGTTTTAAAAATGTGGATTGATGCCTCGATTACATCACTGAGATGTTCTCCTCCTGGGAGATAGACATGCGGCCTCTCTCTCCCGTGCTATTTTATCCTTCGACCGTGCGTGAATTCATTACTGTGACAATGCGATGGAGGCTGGTGTCTATGGGCCGTGTCCTCGCCTGACTGTTTTCGATCACGCCTGGTGTTTGTGCAGTTTGCGTCATATGCATCGCTCCTGGATGTTGTCTCTTTATTTCACCTGGCTGCCCATCTTTTATTGCGTGAACAGTCCCGTAATGGCGCATGTGATCCTGGCTTGTTTTGGCTACCGTGACTATGTAAATGTTTTATTACCTCATATAAAAACGAGTAATTTCTATTGGAAAGAAAAAAAAACACAAAACAAATTCTGTCATTCAGAAAACGATTTCCATTTCCAAGATTAGAAGCTCCAACCCTTCAGAAATTGAGTTCCTACGTTGTTTTATTTTCCCAAAAATGATTGTTATTTCAGAAAATGATTTTTTTTATATTTACAAGGATGGGTTCATTTAGAGGGGCCCCGCGGTTGCCTGTTACAGCTGTCTCTGGCTGCGAGTCATAAATTCTGAGGGGTTCTGATCCCTTGTCCCCAAATCATAACAGCGATATCCATCTTTTGAAAAACTAAACTGTAATATAACCTGAACGCATCAATTTGCCGCCAGCCAGTCTTTTCCTCGTTGTTAAATCGCTGTTCATTGTCCCTGCGCCCTAGGTCATTAATTTTACTGCCATATTATTGCCAGATCCTCACATTCCTCGTTATGGTAAATCGTTGTTATCCATCTTTCCTTCCTGGGTCAAATAGATTTTGCCGCCAGACTGTTATTTACCCCACTGGTATAATCGATAATTTTTCATGGTGTTAAGCTGTCTCAAAAGTCGGTAATCATGCTGTCCATTTAAGCTTGGGTTATTTTTCGTTGAATTCTTGGGGGTCATGGCGCTGGTCGATTTACCTGCCTGTAAAGCGATTTATTTCACTTTTGGCTCTACCACAGTTAGGTCTTGGGACCATTAATGTTTTATTTACGCTGGCACTTGTGGTTGCAATATAAATACCTTTTAATTCAATCATTAATGGAAATGTCGATACCAATGGAGGGCAATGTTAAGTATGTTTGAGTTGCAGTATTAATATTAATTAATGTTAAATGTTAGTAGAATTGCAATGATAGGAATAGTTTAATTTAAATTGAAATTTTAATATCTTTTAATTAAATCATTTAAAGGAATGTCGATATTGGCGGACTTTGCAATGTTAAGCATGTGTTTTGCTGCAGTGTTAATACTATTAAATGGAAACGTTAATACTAGTAGAAACGCAATGATAAGAATTAGTTAATGCAATAAGATATTATTAATTGCATGTTCATGTTGGTAGAATTGCAAAGGTCGGTAATAGTTTAAAGGCGATAGTAGTATTATCAATTAAAAGTTAATGTAGGTAGAATTGCAGTAAGGAGTAACAGTTTGAATGCCATAGTAATAATATTAATTAAATGTTCATGTTGATAGAATGGCAATGATGAGTAATCGTTAAATGCAATGGTGATATTATAATTTAATGTTAAATGTTAGTAGAATTGCAATGATAGGAATAGTTTAATACAATAGTAATACCATTAATTGAAGGTTAATGTTGGAAGAATGGCAATGGTAAGCGATAGTTTAGATGCAATAGTAATGTTATTAATTGAATGTTAAGGTTGGTAGAGTTGCAATGACAATTAATTGTGTAATTGTAATAGTAATAATACTAATGGAATTGTTAATATTTGTTAGTTGAATGTTTAGTTCGCAATGTTGTTATTGACTTAAATTGAAGCGTTAATGTTAATGAATGGTATTGCAATGCTATTAATTGTTAGGTTATGGGGAAGTATGGAAATATTGGTTTAAGGTGCAACATTGGTACTTGGTTCCATTGCAGGGATAATGATGTTAATCTACAGTGCTAAGGATAAATGCTTCGCTGCATTATTAATATTTGCTTAGTTGCCATGGTAACACTAGTTAAATTGCAAGATTAATAATTGTTTTAATTAGCATGTTAATAATGAGGCCAATCGCAATGTTAATAATTGTTTACTTGGAATGTTCATGATGGAGAGTAAATTGCAAGGATAATCTTCGTTTAAACTGAAGTGTTGATGACAATGTCTAATTTGCAATGCTATTGTTGTTAGGTTACTAGAATTGTCTGGTAATAAACGGGTAGGAAGGGCAAGTTAATGAGGAGAATGTAATGTCGGGGTTTACCATTAGGGTATGGACGTCGTTGCTCATTATGACAATTATTAGTAAAATGCAATGCGTCGTGCTTATTGTTGTTCCTGGTCTTGTAGTACTTGGTGTTTGGTATTGCGTAGGCTGTCCGTGTCGGGTGGGATGTAGGCTCCTCTTGCAGCTTAGTATTTGTGTCTGTGTGTAATCCGGTGGAAGGAATCCAGTGCCGTATCAAGAGTCTCGGGCTGTTTAAAGGCACAGTTCCACTCTTGCGACACATTCTGAGCCGTATCAGTAGTCTCGGGCTGTTTAAAGGCACAGTTCCACTACTGCGACTCTACTGTCGGATTCCTTCATTCTGTGACAGTACTGTGCCTAACCCCTGGTGTCTGTCTCTGCCTACAACCGTTAGTTGCTCGCCTCCTGTTCGGGGGTGTGTGCTTCTTGTTGTCTCTATGATAAGTCGGGTCGTCTTGATTGTGTTCGTCTTACTTGCGTCTTGTTGGTTCGAGTGTTGACATAGAGTCGAGGGGGTTGTTTCTTCTACACGCACACACACTTAACCTACAAACAAAAAAAATTGCACCGGTTGACTGAGTAGATGTCCTTAGCTAGGAGGGTTGTTACATAAATCTATCAGGCATGCCCATGTAACATATTGACATTTCAAGAATCTTTATTTTCCCAAAGAAAATAATGTTGATAACAAAACAAGGCGAAGAGCAGCTAAACTACAAGTACCTGCCAACGGTATGCATTTTAGATATGTATGTAGCTTATTAATAATTTAAATATCATATAAAGCATAAAGTTGATGGCACTTGCTTTTCATTAACCACATTTTTAATCTCGTCTAAGTTCTCTCACTAATAAACAAAAACGATAAGAAACACTTCGAGCTGTAATAGCTTTTCTTTAGTTAGGAAAAAATAAATTTATATTTATTGTCGGTAATATGCAGCCTCACTAATAAACAAAAACGATGTGAAACACTTCGAGCTGTACTAGCTTTTCTTTCGTTGGAAAAAATAAATTTATATTTATTGTCTTGCAGCCTCACTTTTCCTTCATGAAAGCGAACGTAGATTACCATATAATCGACTCATTAGATGCTGCCAAAAAAATACGTCCACAGGTTTCGGTGGTCATGTTGAGAAACATAATTTTTTAAGTTGTTACAATAATGATATGCATTGTAGTCTAGGAATTATGTCTGCAACAAAAATTGCATTAACTCTGAAACTTTAAGCATTTAATGATAATCTTGGATAGCAAAGAACTATGATGTTGCTCTATTTACAAGATCGAATGTTTAATTTATCTAAATGTTTAGCATGAACTATCTTGCCTATGTTTAAAAAAATGATTATTTAAATTTAAGTATTTTGTTTATACATAAAATATTAAATTTAATTAATTATTTAAATTTAGATATTTTGTTTATACATAAACTAGTAATAACCACATTTAAGTAAAAAGTGATTGATATAGGTAGATTGGTACAGTTAATTTTAAATGGTGGAAAATGATGTTGATATGCTTATATCAACCACTTTTTAATGAATTAATGGATTAATACATTTTAGATGTAATAAATAAATAATAAATAATTATCTTTAAATTTTTTAACTAATTATTAATAATTTATTAAATTATAATAATTAATTACTTAATTATTAATAATTAATTAATTATAACTAATTAAATGAAAATAATTTATATTTTATTTTTATTTTTAATTGATATTAATAATAAATAAAATATTAATTAATAATTGGTTATAAAGTATAAATTAATTAATAAAAAATAAAATACTGCATAACAAAATAATAAAATAACCATGTGATAATAATAAAGTAATACTAAAGTGTCCCCGAGGTGTAGGATAGTCGGTGACGGAGTGTGTTGTTAAGCCACTCCGTGATGTTAAAGTCACCGGTTCGAAACCTGCGGGGACAAAAAATCCAACCATGTTAAGGGTTGGTGTGGCTCAGGTCGGGTGCGATCCCCGGTTAATAGCAGGTCCTGCACAAATTAACAAAAAAAATAAAATAAAGTAATACTAAAGTAAAGAAATTAAAAAAACAATTTAACATATAATTAATTAATTAAGTAAATATTTTTAATATATTAGTAAGTATACATAGATTGTTATACTAATAATAAAGTAATATATTAATAAAGTAATAATACATTAATAATATATAAATACATAGATGATTGTAATATTACATAAATGTACGGAAGTAATAAAGTATTAATTAATTAATATATAAATAATCAAGTAATTAATATAATAATAATAAAACACATTATTATGTTAAAGTATTAATGATAATAGAAAAATACATTGCTATGTTAATAGTATGTTTAAAGTAACTATGGATACATTTTATAAAGTTACTATGAATACATTTACATTAATATATAATGTAATGTATAAAGTTAACATATTGATTAATAAATACATTATTAATATATTGTATTAATTAATTTATACATTACTATATTATATATTAAAATATAGTTAAAGTATTAATAAACTACATTATATATTAAAATATAGTTAAAGTATTAATAAATTAAAATATTAGTAAATTAACAAAGTAAAAAACCATTATTATATAAAAAAACATTAAACTATTATATTAATGAAGAAATACACTAAAAATAATAATATATTATTACATTAATCATCAAAGAATTAGTTAAATAATAAATACATTTATAAATTATGAAAAAATTAATAAAGTATTAAAATATTATTAATTTAATAGATTAATAAAGCATCCATACATTAAAAGTAATATTAATAAATACATTAAAAAATCCTATACCCATATTAGATCCCAATTTCAAAATGTTTTTTAGCATAGAAACAAAATTCTAAAAGTAATCAGTTACCCTCTTAAGGTCCTAAGGTCCTATAGGTCTTAGTGGATGTTAATCATCATCATCAACATCATAAAAGTGGTTGATATAGGAAAATCCACACCATTTTTCACCTTTCCAACCTAATGACGTCAATAGACTTATATCAACCACTTTTATAAAGTGGTTGCTGCGAGTTCACTACCAACATGCCTTGGGGATGGCCATTAATGTGTTAATTAATTATTAATTTACTTTAATATATAATTATAATGTATTAATGTAATACATTAATATCTTATATTAATATATATAAATTAATGGTTTATTAATGTATAAATTAAAGTATTAATTTATATTGGCCTAATGTAACATATTAATTGATTGATACATTGATAATGGATTAATTGATAATGTATTAATTGATCCATACATTAATAATGTAATATATTAATTAATTAATACATTATTAATTTATATATTGCAAAAGTATTAATACACTAATAAAGACAACATTAATAAAGTAGTAATACATTAAAGTTAATGTATTTAGTAAAGCATTATTAAAATATTAATACATTGTCCCCGAGGTGTAGGACAGTGGGTGACGGAGTGTGTTGTTAAGCCACTCCGTGTTGTTAAAGTCACCGGTTCGAAACCTACTGGGACAAAAAATCCAACCATGTTAAGGGTTGGTGTGGCTCAGGCCGGGGGTGATCCCTGGGTGATTTTGACGGCTTAGATGCCCCTGAGTCATGGTTTCTCAAGCCACAGGTTAATCGCGTAGCCAACAGGTCCCGCACAAATTAACAAAAAAAAATAAAAAAATATTAATACATTAGCAATATATTATTACATTACTATAATGTATAAATTAAAGTATTAATACATTAATGCATAATGTAACATATTAAAGTATTAATACATTATTAAAGTAGTAATACCTTAATAAAAACAATATTAAATTAATAATACATTAATAATATATTATTAAAGTATCAATACATTTGGACAGATGGAAAACCAGGAGCATAGGGCCCTCCTCATGGGACAACGGTTGGATATGCTTTTCGAAGCGTACTCCAATGCCTCGACAAATAAAAAATGCCCAACGTGCGCCCAGTCATTTGTAATGCAGGCCAGAGCAACGCGACAGGAGGACGAGGACGACAGGCCACCGGGTATTTGATCTAGTCAATTTTAGTCTGGTTTTCTCTTTTACTTCCAGCCATGTTGGGGCTCCCTTTTGATTTAGCTCTTATGGTTCAGAGTCAAGTCCAAGATTATAAAAAAGCTCTCTATAATGCCTTAAACATTCTTAAGACAATGCATGGTCATCTATCCTAGTTTCCTTCGGGCAGGACAGATGGTGAAACAATCTTTTGTTTTTTATCCAGAAGGGAACATATGAGCCCCAAGTTGTGTTGGTTTCCGGTAATATGGTGGCACACTTGGCGGCTGTAGCACCATTGTATCTTTTTGTTAATATAATATAGTAGGCAACACCCATTTTTTACTTTAAAAAAAAGAAGAAAAAAGTATCAATACATTTATTGAAAATGATCATGGTTTATAATGGTTAACCATAATTATGGTTTCTTATGGTCATAACTATGCATAACATTGATACATTAAAGTATACTAAAATATATTAATTTAATTAATTAATACATTAATACATTTTTAATAAATACATTACTAAAGTATTAATACATTAAGACTTTAATAAAGTATTAGTACACAAATAAAATAATACATTAATAATAGATTAATTAATAAGACTTTAATAAAGTATTAACACATTATTACATTAATATAATGTATAAATTGTAGTATAAATTTTCATTAATGTATAATATAATGTATTATTTAGTTGACACATTAATAATGTAATGTAATAATTAATTAATACATTAATGTATAATGTAACATATAACTTATTATTTATTTGATACATTAATAATGTAATGTATCAAGTATAAATATGCATGACCCTCATTATGGTTGATCTTAGTTGAGCACGGTTGCCAATGGTTAGTCATGTTTGACAATTGTTGATGATCATGACCACTGATGACATTTATACATTAATGTATACTATAATGTATTAATTAATTAATAAATTAATACATTGCTAAAGTATTAATACATTAAAACATTAATAAAGTAGTAATACATTATTAAATTATTAATACATTAATAATGCATTATTACATTAATGCAATGTCTAAATTAAAGTATTAATTTACATAAATGTATAATGGCCTTGTCTAAATTAAATGAGGTTATAGCCTTGTCGTCACGAGGCTATGTTCGTCACATTGCGATGACAAGATATTTGCATTACATTGCAATGACATGATTTATGCGTCATATTGCGACGACAATATATTTGCTTCACATTGTGATGAGGGGGATATGTTCATCATAATGTGACGACAAGGATATGTTCATCACATTGCGTTGACAAGGCTATGGTCGTCACATTGCGATGACATGATATTTTTTGTCACATTGCAACGACACGATATTTGCATTATATTGCGATGACATGATATTTGCATCGCATTGTGCTGGCATGATATTTGAGTCACATTGTAACGAGAAGGCCATGTTCATCACAATGTGAAGATAAGGCTATGTTCGTCACATTGCGATGACAAGGCTATGGTCCTCACAATTCAAAGATAGGATATTTGCATCACATTGTGACAGTTCAGGATATTTGCATCACATTGCGACGACATGAAATTTGCATCACATTGTGACAATGAGGCAATGTTCATCACATTGTGATGACAAGGCTATGTTCATCACATAGAGATGAGAAGGCTATGTTCGTCAAATTGTGATGACAAGGCTATGTTTGTCACATTGCGACGACAAGGCTATGATTGTGACATTGCAATGACAAGGGTATGTTCATAACATAGCAACGACAAGGCTATGTTCTACACATAGAGATGAGAAGGCTATGTTCGTCAAATTGTGATGATAAGGCTATGTTAGTCACATTGCGATGACAAGGCTATGATTGTGACATTGTGATGAAAAGGGTATGTTCAGAACATAGCAATGACAAGGCTATGTTCTACACATAGCGAAAATAAGGATATGTTCATCACATTGTGACAATAGGATATTTGCATTGCATTGCGAGGACATGATGTTTGCATCACATTGGGGCGATGAGCCTATGTTGATCACATTGCAGGATATCTTCATCACGGTGTGACGATAAGGCTATGTTATTCACAGTGCGATGATAGGGCTATGTTCTTCACAGTGTGATAATAAGGCTTTATTTGCCACGGTGCGATGATAAGGCTATGTTCATCACATTGCGATGACGAAGCTATGTTTTTCACATTGAAAAGACAAGTCTATGTTCAACACATTGTGACAACAAGGCTATGTTCATCACATTGTGACAACAAGGCTATGTTCATCACATTGTGATGACATGATATTTGTATCACATCACGAGGATAGGATATTTGCACCATATTGCGACGACGAGGCTATGTTCATGACATTGAAATGACAAGAATATATTTTTCACAGTGTGATGATAAGGCATGTTGATGAAATTGTGATGGTGGGGCTATGTTTGTCACATTAAAATGGCAAGGCTATGTTTGACAAAATGGGGTGTTACTGCGTTTTTCAAATTGTGATGTTGCTATGTTCATCACATTGCAACATTACTATGTTAGTAATTGGGACGATGCATTAATAATGCATTATTAAGTATTAATACATTAATTGGAAATGGCCATGGTTCACTATGGTTGACCATGACCAATGTTAAATTTTGTTGACCATGAACATTGTTAATGTCCCTAGAACTTCACTATGCATGACCTTCACTATGGTTGACCTTGGTTGAGCATGGTTCATAATGGTTAACCTTGTTTGACAATTGTTGTCTGTAGAAGAGTATTGCTAGCCATGACCATCACTATGGATGACATTAATACATTAATGTATATTGTAAAGTATCAATTAATTAATACATTGATACATTTATAAAGTATTAATATTGTTACACATCAAAATTACTCACTTCAATAGTGTCTCAAGTGTCGTCATTACAAGTGTTGTAAGTGTCGTCGTTACCAAATGTCGTAAGTGTCAGATTTCGCCCACAAGTGTCGAAAATATCATACTTTTGTCAAGAACACTTGAAAGACACCTCAAAGACTAGTTTTGAAGAGGGGAAATCATTTGACAAAAAGTACAAGTCTTTTGCCATTGAAAAAACCACTAAAAAGTCAATTTTTGGAAGGGAGTGCTCTTCTATGCTCTGTTAGGGAGCGTTGGCACTCTGTACCCTCTTTTGGGGGAGAATTGGAATGCTCTGTACCCCATTCAGAGGGAGCACTGCCCCTTTTTTGGGTAAATTTTGGTCTGTTGAGGCAAATCAGGGAAGAATCCCCTCAATCTCTGAAGTTGGTTGGATTCGAATTTGAGGTCAAGGTATCATATTAGGGAAGATCCACAACTAAAGGAGAGGAATCCTCAACTTATCCCAAATATCTCTCAAGTGGTTGGGTCTCTCCAAGCTTATATAAGGGGGCTTTCTCATGGTGAAAGGTACATGATAGAGGAATAGAGAAGCACCTAACTTGTGATCTCATAAGGAAGGATATATATGGAGAAATAGAGATAAAAAACTTATGATCTCATGAGTGGCATTGACAGGATATAGAGAGACATTGTAAAGCATCTAACTTATGATCTCATAGGGGAGATATCATTGAAGCATCACATTCTCTATGTGGATTATTTGAGCAAGGGTATGGACAAAGGGAGCTTGGTGAAGCTATTGCACTACATCCATGGTTGTAAGCAACACTTTGTTCTCATTAATATAAATTCATGCTTGGCCTGTTTCCTTTAAAGTTTGTGTATATGAATTTGTTTCTTTCATAGATTCATTATAAATCTAATCATAGTAGAGAAATAAGTATTGTTGTTGTTGCTCATTGTACCATAGGACCTTCAACTGAACTTGGAGATCAAGATCATCCTGGAGTGAGCAAGGAAAAACATTAGTAAAAATGTACTTGCCTTTCTTCCCTCTTATTCTTTGATAGTTTAACTTTATGATAAAGGAATGTCAGTGTCCATAATAGCACTTTCTGTCTTGGAGTTAAGGGTCTAGCATCCAAGAGGAAATCAACTTGTCCGCGGGGGGATTCTCCTGTAACATAAATTGGCGACTCCACTGGGGAGGGACCTTGATTTTTGATTCCTTTCCTAGGTATTATCTTGGCCTTTTCTCATTCTTTGAACTTCTCCATACTGTGTATCTTATTCTTAGATATGTTGATTGGCTCTTTATTTCATCGTATTTACTTTGATTTTCTGAGTTTGGTTGAATTTTTTTATTTTCTAGGCATTTTTCTTAACTTTAAGAGCCTAGCGCTCCCATTCCTTTGCTAACAGAGCGTTGGCACTCCCTGCTGGTCTTACATAGAGTGTTGGAACGCTTTGGTGCCCTTTACACCATAGTGCTTCCCCTTTTCTATGAAAAATATTCTAGGGTTTCATTCTCTGAGGTTCATTTCTTGCTTTTAGTACATGCTCAGAGTCTCACAACCTCAATACATCTTGGTATTGGCCTTCAACACTCTTCTTTCTGAGAATTGATCACCTTTTTTTTGGAATTTTGATGTTTTTTCCTTACCTTGAAGTCACTCTTTGTCTTTGACGATTTAGAGTCAACTTACTATTTTCTTCTCATTTATCTGACTGAGTGGAAGCTTTTGTGAAGAAACTCAAGGATATATGCACTTTTAGATTTGATATTTGAGGTCACTTTCC
This sequence comes from Picea engelmannii, assembly GCA_009831015.1. Taxonomy (NCBI): domain Eukaryota; kingdom Viridiplantae; phylum Streptophyta; class Pinopsida; order Pinales; family Pinaceae; genus Picea; species Picea engelmannii. Next base: position 456,216 of record ML784309.1, read on the forward strand.
CAAGAAATTCCTGGTTGTTCATCATCCATTAACCTTCTCCTAGCTTCACTAGCAAATTCCCCAATTTTCAAGCATTCTCGGTGAGTTTTGCATGGTTTTTGGCTCTTTTTCTAAGTTTTTGGGAGCACCAATGCCCCCCTGTAGGCCATACCAGAGTTCCAATGTTCCCCTACAATGTTTTATGGGGCATTGCAACACTCTGTTCACCCTTCTAGGGGAGCACTAGTGTCTTTTTTGAGTAAAATTGCCTTCTTTTGCTTAGTCTTTTGCAGCCTGTTTTCTAGTACTCTTTATCCAGAGTCCGTGGTTGGTTTGTGAAGTTGTTTGGATTGATTCTTGATGGTTTTTGATGTTTTTCATTCTCTTTTGTCTTGATTGGAGCTTGAAACCTCTTTCAAAAACGTGAAATTTCCTTTTCTAGCTACGTTTTTGTCGGGACAGTTTTGAGTGGTTTCTCTTTCTCCCTATCATTTCTTGGATTCTTATTCACATTTTATTGTCTTCATTGAATGATTGCATTTGATGTAGCAGAATTGCGTGTTTGTTTTTGCATTTTGGGACATTGTGCATATGAAATGATGAATGCTTTCTCCTTCTCGTAACATAACTTTCATCCAAATGAAAATATTTTATATTCATCTCTTTGCATAAATTTCGAGTTGGTCAAAACACCATATTGTCCACACCATTTTTCCTTTGAGTAACAAAAGCCTTAAAAATCAAGCGCTAAACTAAAATTGATTAGACATTTTTACATTTTCTATTAGAAAGACTACATTAGATTAGTTTTAGGGCTTTGGAATAAGTGTGAAAGATAACTTTCCAAAGATGAAAACAAACATAGGATCTTGTTTTAGGGAGCGGTGAAATCCAATTGCTAGATTTTGTCATGGAAATCCCTTCTTACACAAGGGTCAATCACAAAGTCGCGTAAAGACTGACAAAGTTACTCACCCTGCTTTGTTGGTCTTGGTGTAGAGATTGTGCATATTATGGGGGTCACTTGAAGGTATACCCATAATTATGAGCGGAAGCCTTTCAAGTTGATTTCGAGCTAGATACCCTGCCCTTGCACGTGGATCGGACTATCAACTATTTCCCCATGCATCATTGTTGTAGTTGGTAACCTTAGTGGCCTATCTCTTTAGGGTCTTTACACAAGGTGACTGTGGAGGGGAAAGTCTTCACGGTACCTGGAATCGACGTTGACCAGAATCACTCGGGCTCCTTGGAGGGTATACCCACAATTATGTGTGGGAGCTTGCACCAGGGCGTAAGTCCATTAAGCATGTCGTCAGCATAACTTTTCCACCCTCTCTATCTCAGCCCCTTTTTACTTTGTTCCCACGACGTTGGATTTCATCACCAACTAGTGTGATCATTGTGAGAAGGTTTTGTTTGCTTGCTTGCTTACTAGATTTTTAGCGCGTGTTGTTTGTTCTCCCTAGCATAATCTAGGTTGGATCTTATTTTTATGGCGTCACTTCCCGGACTGACTAATGAAGGAACGCCATTGCTAGGGAAACCTTTTGTTTTTCCTTCTTACAGAAATGTTGGTCCTCCTTACATCGCTACTTTGAGCCTTCCAGGTCTCACAATTGGGTTACCAGTATGGTTGTTTTCCACTCCGGTGATCTTGAATCCAGGTGCTTCAGATGTAAGCACACCACTCACACATCAACCTCATATCTACCTTTCTCTTTCTTTTCCTAGTGAAATCTCTCAAACGAGTATCCAGGCTGACCAGAAGAAGAAGAAATGGAAAGAGAAGAAGAAGAAGAACCAGAAAGAGACCAAGCCTCCAACCATATCAGATGTTGGATCCAAGCAACCAACTACTATTAATAATATTGGGAGTGTTGATGAGGTCAACAAGATTAAAATCAAGAATCTGAAACCCAAATTCCCTTCCAGTATTTGTAAGGGTGACCACTTTTTGAGGCATTTCCTTGGTCTTCCCAAGGTCTTAAAAATGTGGTCCTCCACGTTATCGACCCCTTCTAGACATGCTGGTGATTCCCTGTCAACTAGTGACATTAAGGTTGGTAAGAAGAAGACAACTGTCAAATTTCCTTGTATGTTATGCGAAGGTGATCAATATTCTCACCTTTGTCCTCGTATGGATGAGGCTTCTTCTCTTTTGAAAAATCTTCAACTTTCAACTGGTTATCACAAGATTTCCCCCAACCCATCGTTAGTTGATGGAATGATCAATCCGGTTCCATCCCTGGTCAATCTGGTTGATTAGGTGGTCAATATAGTTTCATCCTCGATTGAACCACTAACCCAAGTAGCTGATCCAGTGCTGTCATCGATCATCCCCACTCTTCATCTGAAAAGTGAAACCCAAGTGCCTGATCTAGTCCCATCATCTGTCAATCCCACTCCTCCTTTGAAGAGTGCCAAAGTGGTCGATATGGTTCCACCATCGGTTGATCCCACTCCTCCATTGACGAGTGCCAAAGTGGTTGCTCCGGTTAGATCATCGGTCAATCCCACTCCTCCTATGAAGAGTGCCAAAGTGGTCGATCTAGTTCCACCATCTGTCAATCCTACTCTCCCTCTAGTGAGTAAACCCGATACTACCCACATTTTTCTTGTTGATACAGGATCTACTGTGTCAGGAGGCACTCCTCCTTCTTCTGCGAAAACCCCTCCAAGTAATGAGGCCATCTTTTTTATTGGGGTGTGCTAACTGGACCTCGTCTTCCCTCTCACATTCCTTTCAAGATTACAGTACAGGTTTGTGGTTGGGACGTTCCTCATGCGCTGATAGATTAAGGTTCATCCATTAGTATTTTGTCCTCTATTGCTTGGCAAGCTTTGGGTTATCCTCAACTTGTGTCGGCTACCCAAACTCTGTTTGATTTTAGCAGAAGAACCAGTCACCCTTTAGGGATCCTTCCTTGGTTTCCCATAACTTTGGGAGGGAAAACTGTCTTTATTGATGTTATGGTAGTCCAAGACCCCTTGGATTTAGATTTACTCCTTGGGTGAGATTATGTCTATGCCATGAAAGCTATTGTGTCCAATGCTTTTCATGTGATATATTTCCCGCACAATGGAAGAATGGTGACGATTGATCAAATTTCGTTCATTGGCCCTGACTTGACCCTCAACCCAATGACCTCCCTGAACGGTTCTTATATGCAGTCGGTATCACTCCTGCCATAGGTCAATTATGTGGCGTTGTCTCCCATGAATTTAACTTCCGATGACTTAAATCCGGTAGTTGACATGATGATTTCTTCAGTAGGTCTATTGGAGCCTGATCTCCTTACCCCTGTCACGGCCCTCGACATGTGTTCCTTCCGGAGCATTCTTCTTCCATCCAGTGAAGATCTCTTGGAAGCCATGACTAAGTTTTGTCCCTTGACACAGTGTCCTTCCAGAGCATTATCCTCTTGGAAGCCATGATCAAGAAGAACTCACGAGCATAGTTTTTCTCTTTGTAGCAAGCTCATTAAAAAATGAAACATGGATCTAGGGATTGAACCCAGAGCCTTGAGCGTAGTTATTTTCCTGTGTCAAGCTCGTTAAAAAATGAAACATTCACCTCTCCTGTCAGGTCGAGTCTTTCACCAGATCTCGTAGATGTCGAGTCGAGTCTTTCATTAGGTATCGTATTTGAACCTTCTTTTCATCCACTTGTATCCTTTTTCTCCATCTAGTACACAAATTGGTGACAACCTCAAAGTCGGTGAATGAATTGAAGCTTGGGGGGCATGTCTCCAGCCTTTGATTATCATTTTGGAGTTAATCCACTAGCTTTTCAAGCTGGGGGCATACCGAGCTTAGTCTTTGTTCTTTCTCGCGCTCGTAAATACATGAGAATGTAACTGAGTAGACTTTTATCACTTTTTTGGAATCATAAAGGTTATACGAAAAATGAACCCCTGGGAGTCTCCTTTAAGCTCTTTTCAGACTCTCTAAACATGAAAATATTGTCGAGTGATCTTGCTTCCTTTCCCCCTCGTTAAAATGTTTGAAAGGGCGTATTTCGAGCGATAATTTATGTCTTTTTCAGCCTCGCAAGACTAACATTATGAAAAATGACAACATTGGAGTCGTCTTTAAGTCATTTTCAGACTCTCTAAATATGAAAACCACCGAGTTTACCTTCCGTGGACTCGTTAAACAATTATACATTGAAGGGCCCATATGGGACCGAACCCTTACTTCTTCCAGTTCATTAAACAAAGGAAGAGGGACTTACTAAAGGTGAGTTATATCAAGCATGTGTTACCCTCATCAAGCTCGTTAAATTAAAAAGAGGTACTCCTCTATATGGATGGGGGAAAAATTGAAGGAAGCAAGCCAAGCAGTTTTTTTGAGAACATTACCAGTGATTCTTACGGTCGCCCTTGAACAAAACACTTTGTCTTTGCATACATTTTAATCCGCTGAACCTCTTCACTGAATTAAAATAAACACCACAAAAACAAATAAAATCACTACAAAAACAAATAAAATCACTACAATAACAAATAAACACCACAAAATTGATCTAATTTTTATTATAAATTTTACATGTTACATAGGATATAAAATATGGAGGTTCATATCATCCTCATAATAAGAATAAACTCCCCACAAAGTAGAATCAACCTCCATAAATGAATATAACTCCTCCAAGAGATAACTTGCCCCCCCCAGCTGAAGAAAACAACCTCTCCAAGAAAATAGTGACCCCTCCTCAAAAGATATCAACCCCAACAACTGGAACTCAACCTCTAAAGAAATATAGCCTCCTAAGAAAGAATATGACCCTCCATAAGATAAATACACCCCCCTCAAAGGTATACAACCTCCTTTGTAAGAAATTTCAGCCTCCACGAGATAATATATGACCTACACAAGGAAACTCAACCTTTACAATAGAAACTTGACCTCCTTTAGGAAACTCAACCCCCACACAAAAAAAATCTACAAATAGTTTCTACAAATGAAGAAAACAACTCAGTCAAAGCCCCAGAAATCCTGCAAGTTTGAAACTCTTCCTCCGCTATGAAAACCTATGAGAGATACAAATTATTCCTCCTACCAATTATCTAGGGTATAATATTTCACCATTGAAACCAATTCTCAACAAGGGTTTTGTTGCAAGACCCTAAGAAATCCACAAGAGATTTCTCCAAAATGATTTTAGTAAAATGATCAAGAATGATGAGAGAGGGATCCCTCATCTCTCTTTTATTTCACTTTCACATTTTTCCTAACCCTTTTACCTCTTTAACCTCACTTAAAAAATTCAAGTGACTTTATAAGATTCACTTTTAATATTTTCCCAAAGTCACTTTAGAACATCTCTTTTTACTTAATTACTTAATTTCACTTTATAAAATTACCTTTTCCACCCAAATGACATCAAATAATCAAGTAATTCCATTTTTCATCGACTAGAGCCTACGAGGAATAAAAAATGATACTAAATCATCCTTAAAAAGTGATTATTTGGAAAGGGACATTACATTGTTGCCTTCTTAAGATTTCTTTCCCTCAAGAAATTGCAAACTAGGATGCTACAATAGCAAACTAGGATACTGCAATAGCTCTATAATGCTTAGAATGGGGTCATACCAATGTACATGTGGTAGGTGGTGTTATAGCAATGCTCCTCTAGATGAAACCACTTACTTAGTCTGTCTTAATCCATGTCATTTTCTTTCCTAATACATAGTTGTGCATATACCCCTCAATCCATTTGTTCATACTCTTTATTTGACCATCCATCTGAGGGTGATAACCAATGTTAGGATTCAACTCTGTGTGGGCCAATATGAACAAATCCTTCCAAAAATCACTGAGAAACATGTTGTCCCTATTGTTGATAATGTACCTAAGTAGTCCATGAAGTCTAAACACCTTCCTAAAAATCAATTCTTCCAACTGTTTTGCCTTGTTCTTTGATGAAATTAAAAATAAGTGTGAAAAAATTGTCAACCGATAAACCACTACATATATGCAATCCCTGCCCTATAACTTTGGTAGACCTATGATAAAGTCCATTGACACACTCTCCCATTTCTTCTCTAGAATGAGTAGAGGTTGTAATAATGTTTTCGGATGATTATGATTTAATTTGTTATGCTGACAAGTCATAGACTCCCTCACATACCACAACACATCGTACTTGATACCCTTTGATGAAAACCTCTCTCATATCTTCATGTAGATCTTGAAATACCCAAGGTGCCCTTGTTATAGAAAATGTTTCCTCACTCCATGCATCTTTCTTTGATGGCCTTCCATTTCCCTTTGCAGACTTAAATTCCTCTTTTGTTTTCACTTCAGAGCTAAAAATTCACATTTTTGTCTATATACGTGACCTACCAGGATTCAACACATTGAGAGAAAATAACTGATAGGTCGTGTATATGAACAAAACTATGATTTTTTAGCTCTAGAGTGAACAAAAATGGGAATTCAATTTTGCATAGGGAAATGGAAGGACATCAAAGAAAGATGCATGGAGTGAGGAAAAGGTTTTTATAACATCCTTGCCAATGGTGTGTCATGAGAATCCATCAATATATTCCCCTCGAGTGTGGAATCGAGAAATAGATATATTCTATCCTTTTAGAAAATGATATCGTCCATGATTCTATACCTATCATCCTATATGCGTCCATCAATCAACTCACACACAAACTGATTCTTGAAATATTCCACCAAAAGGTGAGATTTCAAATTAGTTGAAATCTCCATGAGAGAACACACTGTCAGTTCCCTGAAAATGGAATCAACAACAATATTCTTCTTACCCTTCGCATACTCAATGTTGAAGTCACGTGCTTCTATCTTGTTGTCCCATTTCTATTTCCTCTCATTCAAATACTTTGTCTCTAGGAAATACCTCAAAATATTGTGGTCATTCCTAACCATGAATCGACCACCAACCAAATATTTCCTAAACTTCACTAATGCATGCATGATGTGAAGCATCTCTTTGTCATAAATAGAGTAGAGTCTATCTGGATCTATGATCTTCCTACTACCTCAATGCCACCATGTGTTTGTTCTGCATCAAAATGACCCCAATACCCTCATATGAAGCATTACACTCAAGTACAAAGGGATGAGTGAAGTGAGGAAGCACTAATACTAGACAAGAGTGCATAACCTCCTTGATCCTGTCAAATGCCTACAATGACTCCTCTGTCCACTTAAATTCCCCTTTCTTCATAATATATGTCAATGGTGCACCCAACTGTTAAAATCCTTTAACAAACCTCCTGTAATAGCTGCATAATCCAAAGAATCCTCATAACTCTCTAAGGGAACTAGGCATTGGCCAATACAATATGGCCTAGATCTTCTCCTAATGGAATTGCACCCCCTTTTCACTGAATACATGGCCCAATTATAGAATCTTTTTCATGTCGAACTCACACTTATAATCCTTGGAATATAATGACTTCTCTCCCATGATTCTCAATATGTTATCAATATGTATCAAATGGTCCTCCCATGTCCTATTGTAGATAAGGAGATCATCAAAGAACACCAATAGGAACTTCTACAACTTCTTGTTGAATATTTTATTCACGGACGGCTGAAAAGTGGTAGGTGTGTTGGTCAACCCAAATGATATGACAAAAGCCTCATAGTTCCCATAATGACACATGAAAGTGGTTTTGTGCACATCCTTGATCCAGGTTGATTTTGGTGGCCACCCACCTATTCCAACTGCCTCTTCTTCACAGTTTTTAGTTCAACACATTCATTTGTAATTATTTTTAATTGTGGGTTATACACTTTCAGTTTTTTCTAAAGCCCTACACAACTTCCAGGTGAAGATTGGGGGTTTCCTACCAAATCCAACTGGCTTATTTTGGAATTTTTCATGTCATACATCTTTTTGTACTCCCAGGGTCATTTTGGGGCCATAAACAGTGTTTTTTTGGCTTGCCATAGTCAAACTATAAAATGATTTAGAGTTTGATGGAATAATGTGTATTTGTTTAAAATACCTTTCCAATGGGCCATCACACACCTAAAAAGGAGGTTGTATGAAAAATTTATGACCTCGAGAAGTTGAGGTACCAACTTAGCCATCGACGCCCATATAACTTTTAGTGTTTCATCTCCTAGGGTTAGGTTTTTGGATATATAGGGTTTTGGAATCCATAAGTAATGTTAAAAAGGCCTCTGGAGCCTCATTGTAATCATTTTTATCAGACAAATGTGCATAGAAGCCACATATCTTCTCAGAGATAGCTACCACCATTCGAACAAGTTGTTTTCAGTTATGTAGTTTTACAGTTTCAGCCTATTTTATTTATTCAATAGAAATTATTGTTCACTGGATATATGTTTTTGTTCTTAGTGTCTCTGTGTTATCGTATTAAGTCTATTATTCATTTTGTTCCTCTCATAAATCTGGATTAGTGGTATCAGAGCGGTATGCTCTTCATTTATTTTTCTTCATGCATGTCCCCAACAAGATCTGGGTACAAGAAGTTGGGACTCAAACTAGTCGATCCTTTGCAAGATTGGTCGTGCCGAGGCAGACAACAACCCATTGGGGATGATAAGAAATATGATGGAGCAGGAGATCCTTTTAAATTTTTTCTCGACGAATCCCTTGCATGACAAAGGAACGAAATGATGGGAAAAATTGCAAAGATCCTTCGGAGGCTTCCCACAGGAGACGGATCTTCATCAAGCGGCCATGCAACCCCCTTCAAGGTATAAGTAATTTTTGATATTCCATTATTTGAAGGACTAATAGATGTATATGTTGTAGATAAATGGTTGAATCTACTCGAAGTTTACTTTTCGGTCCACATTTTTTTCGACAGGGAAAATATTATTTTTTCATTCCTCAAGGTCATCCCCCATGTTAAGGACTAGTGGGATAGATGTTAAGGACTAGTGGGATAATTACTCTGAGAAAAGGGCCATAGAGGAATTTGCAATATTTTCGATTGCCCCCACATGGGATTCCTTCATGGATGCCATTAAAAAACAATACTACCCTATTGGAAGCTATGAGGACCAATACACAAGATGGACCACACTACGTCAGGAAAGGGACCAAACAATACCAGATTTCACAAATATTTTCCATACCCTGCACACCAAATTGAGTATCAAAGACTTTGAACAACATGTGGTGCACTAATACCACAACTGTCTACATAGATACATTCAAATATAAATGGATTTTCTAGACATCGCATCAGTAGGTGCAACTTATAGATATGTTGTCAAGATCAAGCAAAAAATTAAGCAAAAGAGGAGAGAGTTTGGATCTGCAAAATACTCATAGCTGAAGGAGGGAAAAGGAAGCCCTAATCAAGATAAAAAGGGGCATAGAAAATATAGAAACTCTCAAGACAACCAGTCCAAGACACAACACATAAGGGTAATGAGAATTTGAAGGACATAGGAAAGTGGTGTGAATACCATAAAATCCATTGGCACAACACCGAAGAATATCGCTCCAAGCAATCACTAGTGGCCGAGCTTAAAGATTCCAAGTTAGAGGAAGATTCTGACTCTGAATCAAATCCAAAAGGATGGAATTAGATTATCGATGTCAAACCCAACGTTGTCACTACCACCAAAGTCCATCCAAGTGAACGAGAAGAACTAGAGGAAGGGGAACGCCTCTTTCACTCACAAATGTGGGTAAAGGGGGCTCCACTTCATTTCATTATTAATAGTGGCAGTCAGAAGAACCTGATCTTAGAAAATTTCTTCAAGCAGCTGGACCTACTGATGAAACCACATCTGCAACCCTACACCATCAACTGGCTTCACCAAGGAAGAGATCTACACGTCGGAAAATAGTGTCATCTTCCCTATGACATCAATCCCTTCAAAGATGATGTATTGTGTGATATTTCTCCCCTTCAAGTTTGTGATGTTATTTTAGGAAATCCATGTTTGTGGAAGTGACATGTTGTGTATGAGTCTATACTCCACAGTGTTATCATTATTTTGGGTAGACAATTGTACAGGATACCAGAGGTAGCGCCACCTACCGCTATTTCTTTAATCTCTGCCAAACAATGTAGTAAGGTCATTTCATAGATTGGGAAGTTCATCTTCTTTTTGATTCATGCTCACAGTAATAAAAAGGTCACTGAAATATTTGTGGCCTCTACACAGAGCCTCTCTTTGCAGCATAAGCAAGTGGATGGGATCATGGAAGAGTACAGAGACATCTTCTCCTCACCCACTAGGGTACTGACACACTGTGAAATCAAGCATCCAATTGATCTAAACCTTGGTGCACCTATGCCTAATGGACTATTCTATCATCGCTCGTTGATGGAGAATGATGAAATCAAGCATCAGATCCAATAAATAACTCAAAAGGGGCACATCAAACTTATCTCCTCCCCTTACAGAAGCTCGATTGTACTGGTGTAGAAGAAAGATGGGACCTGGCAGCTCTACATTGATTATAGAGTATTAAACAAAATCACAGTCAGGAACCAGTACCCAATTCCATGAACTGATGACCTTCTTGACCAACTCAAGGGAAAAAATTTCTTCAACAAGATTGACCTAAAGTTTGCCTACCACCAGGTTCCCATCAAACCGAATGATGTATGAAAGACAACTCTCAAATCTAAATAAGGTCTCTTCAAATGGATGGTCATGCCCTTTGGCTTAACAAATACACCAACCACTTTCATGAGGTTGATGGATGATGTATTGAGATCCTTCACCAACTATTTTGTGGTGGTATATATGGATGACATCCTCATCGTCAACAGAACTTGGGCGGAGAACATGTAGCATATTCAATAGGTTTCAATCACTCTGTGGCAACACAAGCTATATGCCAACTTGGAAAAATGCTCCTTTGGAATGAAAAGGATCCAATACTTGGGATACATTGTTGATGAGCATGGGGTACATGTGGATCTAGCCAAAATCCAAGTCATCCGTGATTGACCATCCTTGACCGCACTAACAAATCTTCTAAGCTTCTTGGGACTTGCCAACTTCTACCGATGGTTCATTTTTGGATTCTCCCATATTGCATGTGCCCTCAACCAAGTGACCAAGGGTGGTGGCAGGAGAAATTTTGCATGGGGGAAGGAACAACAATGATCATTTGATGATCTAAATAATCGCTTGTGCTCAACTCTAGTACTCTCCTTAACTGATATGCAACAACCATTTGATATTGAGATTGATGCATCTGAATATGCTATAGGTGCATTTCTCACTCAACATGGTCATCCAATATCATACCATAGTGAGACACTCTCAGATACCGCCCGAAAATACCCAACCTATGGCAAGGAAATGTATTCCATTGTGCAATCTTGTCGTCAATGGAAACATTACATTATGGGAAATGAGACAATCATCCACAATGATCACAAGCCTCTGCAATTCATACAGACACAAGGGAAGTTGCAGAATGACCACCATCAAAAGTGTTCCACATACATGTAGCAATTCCATCTCAACATCAAGTATAATTTATGAAGCAAAAATCATGTCGTTGAATGCCTTAGTCGATATCCTGTGGATACACTCACCACCATGCTCCATTCCTATGGGCATGAGGCATCTGAGTGGCCCCAACTTTATCAACGAGATCCTGACTTCGCCACCACCTATCAGCTCTTGGGTATAGGAACGAATGTCATCGATTTTAACATTTAGGATGAACTATTATTCCATATGGGCCATCTCTGTGTTCCTGTAAGAGGGTGTGAAAAGATTATTTGATAGGCTCACTATTGTAGGATGGCAGGACATTTTGGCATGGAGAAAATTGTGGTCATTCTACATAAACATTTTTATTGGCCAAAAATATGATAGGACATCAACAAGTATATCAAATATTGCACTTCCTGTGCCATTTCCAATCCATCCATCAAGAATAAATGATTGTAAACCCCTCTTCCTACTCCCAAGAGGCCTTGGGAATCCATCTCGATGGATTACATGTCTATTCCTCCTTCCACCAAGAAAGGAAATGATTGCATAGTTGTGGTGGTTGATCAGTTTTTGAAGATTGACAATCTCACAACCCACAATAACAGAATCAAAATGACGCATATTGCCAATATATTCTTCGAATGAGTGTGGGTCAAATTTGGGAAAACAAATACCATCATCTCCGATCAGGATAACAGGTTCCTCATCACATTTTTGTCGAGTCTCTGGATACTATTGGACACCAAGTTCACTAAATCCACTTCCTGCCACCCTCAAACTGATGACCAAACATAGGTTGTCAATCAGATGATTGTGCACATCCTATTCATGTATAACTCTAAGCATCGACATACATGGGATGAGAGTCTTCCCTATGTTCATCACAAGTACAACATGGATCTCCATAGCTCCACCAACCATATCTCCTTTCAGGTGGGGCTACGATTCCAACCCTTAGGTCTCATTGATGTTGCACTACCTATTGCAACCACATAGATAGATTCTTCCCATGTTCATTCCGAGGCCAAAAGATCCACCAGATTCACTGAGTGGATTCAACACATCTACCAACAGGGCCATAAGATTTTGTAGAAAGCCAATGCTAAGTACAAGAAGTGCCATGATCAACACTGGGTATCGCACAAGTTTCAGGTGGGAGACAAGGTATGGTTACATTTGCATAAATAATGCCTTACAGGACCCCATCAGAAGCTCTGTCCACTTTGTTATGGGCATTACACGATCACCAAGGCTATGTGTGATAATTCTTTTGAGCTCAACACTCCTTGTATTGCACCCAGTGTTCAATGTGGACCTTCCTTGTATTGCACCCAGTGTTCAATGTGGACCTCCTTAGGCCATATTTTCCACCATTATTGGACACCTTAGAGATCGCAGAACAATTGGCACCAACATTTCTCAACCATGACTGCATGAAACAAGAATCAACTAATAATATAGTGGATACATAGGTCAAGGGCACTCGCTAGTAGAGGATGCAACTTTATCGGGTTGTCAAGGAAGAAAATCTCCTACACCAAGGAAAGTGGCTCACTCATTGACAAATTCAACATAAATTTTCTCACTCGATAGGGACACTCATCGGAATGGAGAACATTTCTTCATAAGGGGGAAGGATTGATCCAAGTGGATATTGGTGGCCACCCACCTATTCCAACTGGCTCCTCTTCACGACTTTTAGTTCAAAATGTTTTTCTGTAATTCTTTTTAATTGTGGGTTCTACACTTTTAGGGTTGTTGAATCCCTACACAGCTTCCAGGTGGATATTGGTGGCCTCCCACCTAATCCAAATTTCTTGTTTTGGAATTTTTCATGTCAGTACATCTTTCTATACTTCCAGGGCTGTTTTGGGGCCCTAAACAATGCTTTTTTGGCTTTCCATAGTTAAAATGTAGACAAAGTCAAAGTTTGATGGAATAATGTGTATTTCTATAAAATACCTTTCCAACGAGATATCACACACATAAAATAGAGGTCGTATGCAAAAAATACAACCCCAGGAAGTCGAAGTACCAACTTACCCATCGTGGCCCACATAACTTTTGGCGTTTCATCTCCTGGGGTTAGGTTTTTGGATGTATAGGGTTTTAGCATTCATGAGTAATGTTAAAAAGGGATATATAGCCTCAAAGTAATAATTCTTATCAGAATAATGCGCGTACAATCCACATCACTTCTCATAGATAAATACCACCATTCGAGTAAGTTGTTTTCAGTTATGCAGTTTTATAGTTTCAACATATTTTATTTATTCAATAGAAGTTATTGTTCACTGGATATCTGTTGTTTTTCTCTCTATATCTATGTTATTGTATTGAGTCTATTATTCATTTTTTTCTTCTCATAAATCCATATCAATCCTACTCTCTAACCTTGATCAGATGATAACCTGATCAAATATCAATCTTCAAAAAGTACATTTCCCCATGCAACTCATCTGACAAGTCATAGATCTTAGGAATGGGGTACCTATTTCTAATGGCATTCTTATTCAAGGCTTGATAATTAATGCACATCCTCATATTATTTTAATTCTTCTTCACCAAAAATACTAAAGAAACAAATGGGATAGGACTAGGCCTAATATGCCCCATATCCAAAAACTCCTTAATGTTAGACTCAATTTCATATTTAAATTTCTTGGGATTCTTGTAAGGGATGGTTATCATGGATTTTACCCCATCATATAGCTCAATGGTGTGCTCAAATCCCATGTATGGAATTCTCCCTAGAGTAATCTCACCAAAATATTAGTCATGTGTGCTCAATAATGCCTGAATGTCCACATGTTATTGTTCGTTGTTGTCTGAGGGTTCCTGATATGTGATTAGACACTCTCATGCAAAATATACATATCCATGTTTGAATATGATATCCATTCACTTGGATGACACCATCCTAGAACCCCCATTGGACATTCCCCTAAGAACTACCTTCCTACCATATACTCCCTTGAAGTCCATCTCCATTACCTATTATTTCACTGAAAAGTTTCCCCAGAGAATAAATCCATTGCACACCCAAGACAACATTGGTATCTACCAAATCAACCACATAGAAATCATCGATCAAAGTGTATTTTCTTAGTGATAGATCCAACCATGGGACCCTCTAAGTGCATGTCATGTTGTACCCATAAACCACCACAACATTGAATCCCTTAAAATCCTATGTAGCAATGCCTCTCCTAGTCACCAAGGATATCTCTATGAAGTTGTGGGTCTCCCCACTATCAATCAAGGTCCTGCCACGCTGCCCCTGAAGTATTCCCCTGATATTGAAAGTGTAGTACCTTGGAACACTTGATAAATTGGCGATAATCACACCCTAAATATAAACACACTACTACTCATAACCATTAGCCTCCACTCATGGATAATCCTCCCCTAAAATCCTATGCTCCCTACCCTACTCACGTCCTTCCACCTCATCCTAATAACTGCCAAAAAGTACCTCAATGTAATGTACCTTACCCTTTCCCATGTACTAGTGACCGAGCTCCCAAGGCTCCTTGCAACCTTAACAAAGTTTCTTCATCCTTAATTCTCTCTGAGTCTCCTCATGTAATCGATATATTCTAGGCCACTCCTTTTGAAAGGGATTTTTGTCTTTTCTCTTTTGAGGTATGAAAGGTTTAAAAGGGCCTTTGTTCTTGGGCACTACGTCCTCCATGTCATGCATTTGGATGATAACATCATGTAGTGAAGTTGGTTAGAAGGAATTAATAAAAGGGCCTTTGTTCTTGGGCACTACGTCCTCCATGTCATGCATTTGGGTGATAACATCATGTAGTGAAGTTGGTTAGAAGGAATTAACCCAACAACACAATGGTTTGGAAAGTCCCTCAATAAAAATCATAATCAAACTGTGGTCAGACACATCCGTCACCATGACTACAATCCTATGGAAATATGAAATGTAGTCATATGGTGTACTTGTCCTCTTAAGATGTGTTATCTCCCTGAAATGTATCTCTGGATCCTTCCTACAAAATCTATCCATTAACTTCTAAGTGAATTGTAAGTATCAAGTGATGCTACTATGTCCCAATGTGACTAACCCATGGTACAACCACTCATGGTATCTTCCTTCAAATGTAGTGTGGTAAACTTAATGGCCTATGTCTCCAACATAGTATTAAGTTGGAAGTAAGTGTCCAAATTTTGTAGCCATGCCCATCTAAAAGGTGAGGTAAACGAGGTCTAGGAGTTTTATTTCTAGTTTTCCAGGTGTTATTATGACCAGGGATATTATTTTTAATCTCCTCAACATGGTTCTTGTTATTTTCATTTGACCCACTTGCTCCACTATTACCTAAATAGTTTTGGTTCCCTTGAGTATTTTTTATAGGCCAGGTGAGAATCCCAACCATATGTTTCTTTCCCCTTTCTATGTCACATTGTACCCTTACTATGTCATTCTATCCTCTTTCCAAGTCATTTAAAATGTGCATAACATTGTCATCTAGTTTTTCATTCCAGTCCCCCATGCTTCCCTCTGCTTCTGATTTCAACTATAATTGAAATATGTTACTAGCACCTCTTCGTCTCCTGTATGTAATGTAATTCCCATCCCCCAGGAACATCGAGGCATGCTCTCACTAGATATCAATAATACTATATCTGATACCACTATAATAACCCTCCTTACTATTGTTATAAATTTATGTTTACTACTATAATAATCTAGTGATTTTTGGCTCAGGGCTTTCACCAAATAGTTTATTGATATACCTAAATTTCACTATATATACCCCTTTTTACTGCTACTTTTTGGTTTATGTGTTTGCTTCTTGGTTTTATCAAGGTATTTTTCAATGGATAATTTAGGGTTTGATTCCAAATAGATTTTTCATATGTCATGAAAATTATGACAACAAATGTACAACAAAAATAACTTAACTAAATCACTACAATAGAAAATAAACACCACAAAACTGATCTGATTTTTGTTATAATTGTGACCTATTACATAGGTTGGGAAATACAGAGGTTCATATCATCCTCATAAGGAGGATACAACTCCCACAAAGTAGAATCATCCTCCAGAAATGAATACAACCCCTTAGAGAGATAACTCAACCCCACTAACTGAAGAGCACAACCTCTCCAAGAAAATAGTGGACCCTCCTCAACAGATCTCAGCAACGACATATTGAAAATGTCCTCTCTAAGGAAATGTGTCCTCCCAAGAAATAATTTGTCCCTCCATAAGAGAAATATTCCCCCCTCCACTGTATACAACCTCCTCTACAATAAATCTTGGCCTCCACATGATAAAATACGGCTTGCACAAGGAAAATTGGCTTGTGCAAAATCAACCGTTAAAAGAGAAACTCAACCTCCTTCAATAAAAATGCCCCCCGCACAAAATAAATTTTCCAAGAGTTGTTGAAAATGAAGAAATACACTCACTCAAATCCCCATAAAACCTGCAAGTTTGAAGCTCCTCCTCGACTATGAAAACTTGTGAGAAATCTGAATTATTCCTCCTACCAATCAACTAGGGTGGAACCTTTTACCACTGAAACCAATTATCAACAATGATTTTGTTGAAAAACCCTAAACAAGCCACAAGATCTCTCTCCAAAATTATTTTAGTAAAATGGTCAAGAATGATGAGAGAGGGTTCCCTCATCTCTCTTTTATTTCACTTTCACCTTTTTCCTGAACCTTTTATTGATACTGAAAGGGGGGTGAATTAGTATCAAGTACAATTTAAAATCTTTTTCAACTTATACTTAAACTATTAAATTATATCCATCCAATGATCAATGAATAATAGTATAAGAGTTACACCATTACACCATAGTACACCATGCACAATATATGAGAAATAATCAATAGTTATTGTTCAAGGGAAGTAATGACTTCCAAAGGTAGCTACAGCTTCCAAATGTAAAGGGAGGGATAAACCTCCAAGAGGAATATACAATCCTCCAATATAAAGAGAGGTTTTAACTCTCCATCCTTGCCCCTTCCTTCCACCCAAGAATATATGAGAGATAATAAAACTTTACATTAAATCATCACCATCAACCAACCATCACATAGAACCTGATAATGCTTCATGAGAATTTTTCAACTTTTACAATTATTCAATTCTTGGAATACTTTGATCCTGTAGATAATATTACTCAATGTATTTTCTGAAACTTCTCCACGTTTCACTCCTTGAATCCTCCCCAAAAGGAAGTTATAGAAAGAATGGTAGACCTTATTCAATTCTGGTTTATTCAGGAGAATGAACTTGTACAGAATGCCCCGCACTCAATATTTAACATCAGAGTATGAAAATCTCACACAAGAAACTAAAGTCTGTAATATTTCCAATGAAATTTTTCCCATGTAATTTGGATTCTCTATGAAGAAGTTATGACTTTTTTACCCGTAACACCTTCTTATTGACTAGCTTCAGGATTGGTTAAAAACCGTATCTTCCGCAGAGTGTATCTTCATAATTATAGTGAATAAAGAGCTAGAACTTTTACCATAGGTACCTTGACATGTATTCTCAATACCATAGCAATTTAACCATCTAAATCGTTCTAGAAAAATAGTTATAGCGAAAATGGTAAGATGACCTGAAAATAACATACCTTAGAACACATCACCAAAAGACTTAATCCTCCCTTGAAATCTGGCCTTCTTTGCTTATGATTTCCTCTGAAATTCTACTTGTGTATTAAATGAATGTATACTGATATGCATTTTTACCATTTATGTCACTTCCTTTTAATATTAGGGCCAACCTGACACTTTCTTATTTTGTAATTCTTTTCTTTAATTATCTTCAGGGCCTACATGTACTTCCTTCTTCAATTCACTTTGTCATCTTCAAAAAATCATTTCTCCTTAACCATGAGGATCTACGTGACGTGCCACATAACACTGGAAACAACATGATGTATACTATCCATCCATGGGTGTTTTATCTACATGTGCATTTTCCTTCATGTCCAAATACCTTCATCACTCTTGCGGTCCAAAACCCATGACTAGGGTTGACCTCAATGACAACAACCAATCTTCCAACAATCTCCCCCTTTGTCATTGATGGAAACACTCATGCTCCCCCTATCATCATGATCCCAATTTCTCTCCCCCTTTGACATCAATGGAAAAGGGTAGGGCTGCTCCCCCTGAGTTTAATGGAAAAATGTAACTCTCGTCTTTGGGGTTTCTCCCCCTGAACTTGTGGCACTCAATAATACTTCATCCTTATTTTTGGTCTTTGGGACTTTTTCTTCCTTGGAATCCTTTTGTGTGGCTTTTGTATTCTCTATCTTCTTCATGTTTAGGATGTATATCTTGTTTGGTCTTCTTGTTGCAGTTGAAACCAATCTTCCTGATTTATTTTCTCCGATTTTACATTTTCGAGAGTCAAACATAAGAGTGTATCCTTGATCACACATTTTATTAACACTAAGCAGATTATGATTCAAGTCTTCAACCAATAGAACATTCTTTGCTTTTACATTTTTTCTTCCAAGCTCTACTACACCTTCTCCAAGTATTTTCGTAGATGTGTCATCTCCAAATGCAACATTACCACCCTTTCTCTTCAAGCTAATGAATTTGTCTTGATCTCCGGTCATGTGTGAAGAACATCCACTGTCTATGTACCATTCATATTCTTCTTTACATTATTCAGTGGTTAATGCTATTGGAAAATCTTCGTTGTTTGGAATCTCTTTCCTTCTCCATACTGTGGTTGGCATAGGGACATCTTCATTCACATATCTACAATCTCGTGCTTTGTGACAAAGATAATTGAGTTTGTAGCATACAATATTTTTCTCCATCAATGGGTAAAATGAATTATAAATTTTATTGACAAATCCACAATTATTTCCATATATTATGTTTACACCATTCATGTTTCTTGTGTATTTGTTCCATTCATTGATTCTGCAATTAATTGCCTTATGTCCAAAATATTTGCAAGTATAACAATGACCAATAAGGAAATTTTGATACTTGGGAGTAAGTGACTTTCTTTGTTATGTAGTCCATCTGGGTTGATGATCTACTCTTATGTAGTTTCCTTCATACTGATTGAAGCTTCTTTGACTTCTGAAGGTAGGAGGTCTTCTTGGATATTCATCTCTTTTGTAATCATTCCTTCTTTTTGGTATCCTGGTCCACTTCTCATCAACTGTCTGTGTAGCTCTTTCTTCAACCTTCTTATTGGTATTTGCATATTCTTTGTATGAAGTTTCACACATGCATCCAAGATGTGTTAATTCTTTTGGAACTTGAGAGTTTCTTAAGCTCTTACTCAATGAGACAACTTCTTGTTCAAGTTTCTCACAATCTTCTTCTTTCTTCATCATTTGGACCTTCTTTACTTCTGCTATTATTATTGCTTATTCGAGTAGAGTTTTCAAGGAAATGGTTTCTTCTCTTAGTTTCTAAAAGTCTTCTAATTGTTTCTTTAAGATTACAACCGTCTTTTCATAACTACCTAATTCACTTCTTAGTTTTCTACGCGTGTCTTTGAGCTTGCTATTTTCAATCTCAACATGCTTCAATTTTTTAAGATTCTCATCTTCTTGTTGAATCATTTATAATTCATGATTTTATTCTTCTTAATTTTCATCTCTTTCAATACTTGGATGAGAACATTCAAACTCAACATGTCCTACTCCTTCACAATTAAAGCAAAAGAATTGACCTCTATTCGCTTCATTGAAATATGAGATGTTGAAGTTTGCTTCAACTTCTTTTTCTTCTTCTGCTTCTTCCCTTGCATAAAGGTCTTGTAACATGTCCCAAATATATTTTGTTGATGCACATGATCCCACCTTGGATTTCACTGAATCTGTCAATCCATCCAGGATGGTATCTATTGCCAATTTGTTATTTCTTTTTTCTTCCTTCTGAGCTGCATCCTTTGGTTTCTTTAAAGGATTGTATCCTGAAGCAACTGAGAATCAAACATATGCCCCAAGATATTTCAAGTAAGTTTCCATTCTATTACTCCAATATTCAAAATTTCTTCCATCAAATGGTGGAATCCCATTTAGAATGTTGTCTTCCATTTCTTCTTAGGATCTTCCTTCTAATGGTTAAACTATACTAAAGGTAACCTGCTCTGATACCAATTGTTCATATTGAGAGGGGGGTGAATCAGTATCAAGTACAATTTAAAACCTTTTTCAACTTATACTTAAACCATTCAATTATATCCAATGAGAAATGAACAATAGTATAAGAGTTACACCAATACACCACAGTACACCATGCACAATATATGATAAATAATCAATAGTTATTGTTCAAGGGAAGTAATCACTTCCAAAGGTAGCTACAGCTTCCAAATGTAAAGGGAGGGATAAAACTCCAAGAGGAAGATACAATCCTCCAATTTAAAGAGAGGGCTTAACTCTCCATCCTTTCCCCTTCCTTCCACCCAAGAATATATGAGAGATAATAAAACTTTACACTAAATCATCACCATCAACCAACCATCACATAAAACCTGATAATGCTTCATCAGAATTCTTCAACTTCTGCAATTCTTCAATTCTTGGAATACTTTGATTCTATAGATAATATTACTCAATGTATTTTCTGAAACTTCTCCAAGTTTCACTCCTTGAATCCTCCCCAAAAGAAAGTTATAGAAAGAATGGTAGACCTTATTCAATTTTGGTTTATTCAGGAGACTGAACTTGTATAGAATTCCCCGCGCTCAATATTTAACATCAGATTTAGAAACTCACACAAAAGAAACTAAATTCTATACTATTTACAATGAAATTGGTCCCACATCATTTGGATTCTCTATGAAGAAGTTATGATTGTTTTACCCGACAAACATGTTTATTGACTAGCTTTAGGACTGGTCAAAAACCCTATCTTCCATAGAGTGTATATCCATAATTATAGTGAATAAAGAGATGAAAAGTGTACCATAGGTACCTTGACATGTATTCTCAATACAATAGCAATTTCACCATCTGAATCATTCTAGAAAAAAAGTTATAGCGAAAATGGTAAGATGACCTGAAAATAACATGCCTTAGAACACATCACCAAAAGACTTCATCCTCCCTTGAAATCTGACCTTCTTTACTTATGATTTCCTCTAAAATTTGATTTGTGTATTAAATGAATGTATAATGATGTGTATTTATACCATTTATGTCGCTTCCTTTTAATATTAGGGCCGACCTGACACTTTCTTATTTTGTAATTCTTTTCTTTAATTATCTTCAGGGCCTATATGTACTTCCTTCTTCAATTCACTTTGTCATATTCAAAAATTAATTTCTCCTCAACCATGAGGATCCACGTGATGTTTCACATACCACTAGAAACAACATGATGTATACTATCCATCCATGGGTATTTTATCTACATGTGCATTTTTTTGGATGATTGGTTGTTGTCATTGATGTCAACCCTAGTCATGGGTTTTGGACCACAAGATTGATGAAGGTATTTGGACATGAAGAAAAATGAAAATGTAGATACAAAACCCATGGATGGATAGTATACATCATTTTTTTTTCCGGTGGTATGTGGCACGTCACATGGATCCTCATGGTTGAGGAGAAATGAATTTTTGAAGATGACAAAGTGAATTGTACATGTAGGCCTTGAAGATAATTACAGAAAATAATTACAAAATCAGAAAGTGTAAGGTCGGCCCTAATGTTAAAAGGAAGTGACATAAATGGTATAAATAAACATCATTATACATTCATTTGATACAAGTCAAATTTCAGAGGGAAGAAGAAGTAAAAGAAGGCCGGATTTGAAGGGAGGATGAAGTCTTTTGGTGATGTGTTCTAAGGTATGTTATTTTCCGGTCATCTTACCATTTTTGCTATAAATTGTTTTCTAGAATGATTCAGATGGTGACATCGCTATGGTATTGAGAAGACATATCAAGGTACCTCTGGTAAAATATTTATCTCTTGATTCGCTATAATTATGGAGATACACTTTGTGGAAGATAGGATTTGTGACCAGTCCTGAAGCTAGTCAATAAACAGGTGTTCCGGGTATAGCAGTCATAATGTCTTCATACATAATCCAAATGAAGTGAGACCACTTCCATTGGAAATATTACGGACTTTATTTTCTTTTGTGCGAGTTTTCGAATTGGATGTTAAATATTGAGCGCGGGGGATGCTGGACAATTTGGGTCTTCTGAACAGACCAAAATTGAATAAAGTCTACCATTATTTCTATAACCTCTTTTTGGGGAGGATTCAAGGAGTGAAAATTGGAGGAGTTTCAGAGAATACATTGAGTAAAATTATCTACAGAATCAGAGTACTCCAGGGATTGAAGAATTGCAGAAATTGAAGAAGTCTCAGGAAGCATTATCAGGTTCTATGCGATGATTGGTTGATGGTGATGATTTAATGTAAAGTTTTATTATCTCTCATATATTCCTGGGTGGAAGGAAGGGGCAAGGATGGAGAGTTCAAATATCTCTTGATATTGGAGGATTTTATCTTCCTCTTGGAGGTTTATCCCTCCCTCTACATTTGGAAGCTGTAGCTACCTTTGGAAGTCATTACTTCCCTTGAACAATAACTATTGATTATTTCTCATATATTGTGCATGGTGTATTGTGGTGTATTGGTGTAACTCTTATACTATTGTTCATTTCTCATTGGATATAGTTTTATGGTTTAAGTATAAGTTGAAAAAGGTTTTAAATTATACTTGATACTGATTCACCCCCCTCTCAGTATCAACAATTGGTATAAGAGTAGGTTGCCTTCAGAATAATTTAACCATTGGAAGGAAAATCCTGAGTAGATATGGATGACCATGAACAAATTTCAAATGGGATTCAAAAATTTGATGGAAGAAATTATGCATACTGGAGTGATAGAGTGAAATCTTACCTAACGGATTTGGGAGTAGACATTTGGTACTCAGTTGTAAATGGCTATTTAATCCCAAATAACGCTCCAACCGATCCAACTGAGAAGAAGCTTATGAGTTGTAATTCAAAAGCCAGACATGTTATTCTAGCAGCATTGGCACCAACCATTGCTAGCAAAGTGATGAGATGCGACACTGCTAAAGAGGTATGGGACAAACTCAAGAATATCTATAAAGGTGATCCAAAAGTTAAGCAGGTCAAGCTTCAACGACATAGAGCAAAACTTGAAAATTTGAAGATGAATGAAAAGGAAGATATTGCAACCTATCTTATTAGAGTTGATGAAGTTGTTAATGCTATCAGAGGATTAGGTGAAGAGCTCGATGAATTGTTGGTTGTACAAAAAGTGTTGAGATCACTTCTCTTG
>ML784309.1:481829-499189 GCA_009831015.1 Picea engelmannii
GTGACATAAATGGTATAAATAAACATCATTATACATTCATTTGATACAAGTCAAATTTCAGAGGGAAGAAGAAGTAAAAGAAGGCCGAATTTCAAGGGAGGATGAAGTCTTTTGGTGATGTGTTCTAAGGTATGTTATTTTCAAGTCATCTTACCATTTTTGCTATAACTTTTTTTCTAGAACGATTCAGATGGTGAAATCGCTATGGTATTGATATAACATGTCAAGGTACCTATGGTAAAAATTTCAGCTCTTTATTCTCTATAATTATGGAGATACAATCTGTGGAAGATAGAGTTTGTGACCAGTTCTGAAGCTAGTCAATAAACAGGTGTTCCGGGTAAAATAGTCATAACTTCTTCATACAGAATCCAAATGAAGTGGGACCACTTCCATTGGAAATATTATGGATTTTAGTTTCATATGTGCGAGTTTCAGAATTGGATGTTAAATATTGAGTGCGGGGAATGTTGTACAAGTTGGGTCGTCTGAACAGACCAGAATTGAATAAAGTCTACCATTATTTCTATAACCTCTTTTTGGGGAGGATTCAAGGAGTGAAAATTGGAGGAGTTTCAGAGAATACATTGAGTAATATTATCTACAGGATCAGAGTACTCCAAGAATTGAAGAATTGTAGAAATTGAAGAAGCCTCAGGAAGCATTATCAGGTTCTATGTGATGATTGGTTGATGGTGATGATTTAATGTAAGGTTTTATTATCTCTCATATATTCTTGGGTGGAAGGAAGGGGCAAGGATGGAGAGTTCAACTCTCTCTTGATATTGGAGGATTGCATCTTCCTCTTGGAGTTTTATCCCTCCCTCTATATTTGGAAGCTGTAGCTATATTTGGAAGTTGTAGCGATATTTTGAAGTCATTACTTTCCTTGAACAATAACTATTGATTATTTCTCATATATTGTGCATGGTGTATTGTGGTGTATTGTTGTAACTCTTATACTATTGTTCATTTCTCATTGGATATAGTTGAG
This sequence comes from Picea engelmannii, assembly GCA_009831015.1. Lineage (NCBI taxonomy): Eukaryota > Viridiplantae > Streptophyta > Pinopsida > Pinales > Pinaceae > Picea > Picea engelmannii. The sequence goes on from ML784309.1 coordinate 482,824, forward strand.
TGGTTTAAGTATAAGTTGAAAAAGGTTTTAAATTGTACTTGATACTGATTCACCCCCCTCTCAGTATCAACACATTTTCCTTCATGTCAAAATACCTTCATCAATCTTGAGGTCCAAAACCCATGACTAGGGTTGACGTAAATGACAAAAAGAAATCTTACAACACCTTTTACACTTTTACCCTCACTTAAAAAAATGAAGTGACTTTATAAGGTTCACCTTGAATATTTTCCCAAAGTCTCTTTAGAACATCTCTTTTTACTTAATTACTTAATGTAACTTTATAAAAATTACGTTTTCCACCCAAATGAAATCATATAATCAATTGATCCCCTTTTTTCATTGACCATAGCCTACATGGAATGAAACATGCTACTAATTCATCCTCCAGGAGTTATCATTTGGAAAGGGACATTACACAAACCCCAAGTATATTAGATGATATGATTTACTTCAGTGTCACAGATGCACCCACCGACACTTGCTTCCCTTATATTTCCTTCTGAGACCTGTTAGAAATAATAGGTGTGCTTGTTTAACCATAGACAATATAGAAATATTGTCACCCAACCAGAGGTGGAAGCCACCCCCAAGCACCTTAACCTTGACAGAGAATAATTTCGGAAGAAAAACCTAGGCCTAATAGCCAATCAAGGTAGTGTATCACTCTCTAGAGTTAGCATACCAAGAAGAAAGTACAAACCATAACCAGGATAGAGTCCAAGACTGAAACCAAAAATAGAAGTTGCAGTAGCTCCAGCTGCAACTACTCTCCATACTTGTGCACAATTAAGTTTATGCAGTTGCGAGTTGTGTGTGTGTAAATGAGCTCTTCCTTAGTTATGTGTAAATGAGCTCTCGATATTTATACTTCTCTTCCTTAGTTGTATGGGTTGACTTCTCATTCTGGAGGATAAAAACTCAATATTAAATATTTCATTTAGGCAACTTGTCTTCTAGGGTTATGTCCAATTATTTAGGGTTTCTTCTTACTTCCTAGAATATTTTTTTCTTATCAGGTTTACACGTTGAGGTTAATACCTCCCGCAGCCACCATAATATCAACACTCCCTCCTAGATATGGAGGTATTGAAGGAAATGGTCTTGAGAACAAACATATCATTCAACCAATAGCATCATCATAGCCATAGATGCTATCTCGTGATTAGATCATGAGCACCATCATCACTATCGGTATCATATGATAACATCAACTACATCATCTATCGAAGCCATACTCCATTTGAGTAATTAGGCATGATGCTGAATAAGTAACTCACTCCACAGAGTGATACAAGAACCATTCCTCTAATACAGACATATGTCCTATAAGAATAACTATTCCAACAGATGTTGGAAGTCACACCATGGGATACAAGGACTATTATTCTAATCCAAACATAAGTCATAGACAATCAATGTCCTGGACCATTTTCTACTTGGAGAATGTTTTTCCATCATCATACTTACTATCCATCTAGATGATCATAATTTTTAACACTACTGATAGTCTACATGGAAATCAGAACAATGTCATTCAATAGAACACAACTATGTCTATCCATAGTAGGACACAAATACTATCCAGTGGTACACAAACACAGCAAGTAGCACAAGACTACTTAATCAATGACACATAGTCACAACCAATGGAACACATCCACCATAGTAGCATACATATATTGTCCAGAGACATACAATCTCCATAGAAATCATATCATCTGATATCAACCTGCATAAAAAAATATCCTGATATAAACTAAGTCATCTGGGCCATTCTTCCACTCACATATGTGAGATATGGAAGAGCATCTACCCTCAAAATGTAAAACATCAGCTGTGGGATATATGGAATATTCTTCTTAGGCAAAGAAGAATAACTGTCCCTGATTTCTGAGCCTGGACCATTCACCTAACTGAACCATTCCTTTGACACTAGTCATAGTGCAACTTGGAGAGAATGAGTCTACCCTAGGGAATGCCTATCCCTGGTTGTTGAACCTAGAACATTCACCTAACTAGGTCATTCATCTAGCATTAATCATAGTGCAACCTAGATAGAATGATGTTTCCCTAGGGAATGACTTTCTGGACCATTTCCTAATGGAAATTATTGTCCTTCACCAACCTCCAAAACAAACCATTCTTTGAAACTATTCACAATTGTGAACATCAAAAGAATAACTGCCCGACGAGGTGGACCATTCTACTTGACCACTACTAAGAGTGACTACCAAGAAGAATGATTTTCCTAGACCATTCCCCCACACTGGCTACAAGGGGAATCGTTGTCTATGGTACTTGACGCAGGCGCGCCCACGGGCACATCCGCTCGCAGGACCCTTTACTTCTTTCCCGTCCCGAAGAACTCAAACGTTCTCTATTTCCCTATCAGGAAATATTTCACCCACATAAATCTATTCAGGGACTCCCCTCCTTCTATCGGGGTTCCCACTATCGGAGGTTTGACACCCACGATGTTCTGGCAACTTGAATCACCGATCTCCGATCTCCGATGCGCTCCTTTGTTGCCTTAGCCCACTTGGCTAAGCCTTTGGTCCACACGACCAGCTCCTATAAGACCGTTGTCTTATCTCACTTATTAGGGTTTCAGACTTTCCGATGTCAAAATACCATTGTCCCCAGGACTTACGATTTTCCGAATCACGATGCGCCTTTTTCACGATAGCCCTCCTGGCTATAGGCTTCGAACCATAGGACCGTTAACCTGTGACCACAGTCTTATCTCTTATCGGGGTTCAAGATTTCGCAAGTCGAAATGCACTATACCTCTTGTCAACAAGATCCCCAATTTCCTGATGACCCAAACACCGATGGACGATCTCCCTGTCGGGAATTTCCCGATGACACCGATGGTTGCCACGCATCCTTCCAGATGGATGGTTCCGATTCTCCCAGGATTTTGAGACTTTTGATGTCTCGTTTCCTTCGACCTTAGGAACTCCGATTTCCCGATTTCTTGACTCTCACCAGATTCCTGACCCCATTCCTCCACTAGATCTGACTGTGAGCCACACAATTCTCCCGTCGGAATTTTTCATACCGCGATTCCAAACTGCAATGGTTTCTTACCTTCGAAATCCCCAATGCTCCAAACTATGACTCTTCTGGATCTACTGACACGCATCCTCCACAACAAACGGTTCTGATCTTATCGGGATATCGCGGATCGTGATTCCAATGTGCAAGATTTCTCTGTCTTTGAAAACCCCGATTTTTCGAGCCCCGACTCCTCAGGATATCCTGATGCGTGGCCCACATGATGGATGGTTTTGAGCCTGTCAGGATATCACGTTTCGCAATATCACAACTCCTAATGCAATTCTTTGGAGTTTCAACTTTTGAACCCCCGATACCCGATGTCACGTGTAGATCCGACGGTCCTTGTGACTCAGATCGACGGCTCTGCCCCTCCTGAGCTTCGAACCTTTTGATGATATCACTGTAACCTCCTTGCACCTCCATGAGATCTGACGACTCACGGTGAATCACAAAATCTCCTTAGAGGATTTCGACCATTCGCTCTCCCTTTGACGATTCTGCAAAATGAAGAAGTGTCTCTCCACGAGACACATTCGCTGCTCGCCAACCTGCGACGCTTCTCTCCAACTGTTCCACGGCATCTTCCCTATGCTTACCCTTCAGTGGATTCGAAGGCCTACTCCTCCTGAGCTTGTTCTCGACTTCTCAAGTCTTTATGAGAGCTCCTTGCGCGCACTCCTTGTGGCAAATCTTCAACAATGTTTAAGTGTTGAAGTCACTTGACTCTGCACACACCCGCAGCAGCAGTCTTTCGATACTCTGCTCAGAATCACAACTCTGAGACTTAGCTTGGCCTGCGCACTCCTTGCACAGCACTGTGCCTAATTACACCTCTGAGGAAATGAGGACAAAAGATACATCTAATTGAACCCTTCTGTCAACGCACTCCTTGCAGACAAATTCGACTGCACTCCTTGCAGGAATCCTCTGGCTCGGCTAGAGAAACAATTGAAACTCATTCACTGACCCCTTCAGACTTCTATTAAACCATGAAACCACATACGTAACATATAAAAGCAAATGTATGACAGGGGGAAAACATTCATGAACATCAACACATAGAGAAATAACACAAAACCATGAAATTGAATCAAAGCTTTCTTCTATTAATTCAAATGCATGTACATGGGTGTTCTTCATACAACTCTCTGCTTTCTCTTCCTCTCTTGCTCCTTTTTCTCAAGCTAATGTTACAATGATACAATGAGGGTGTCTATATCCATTTTCCCTCTTGGACTCTAAACTATCAAATCTAGAATTTAAAATCCTACCTACCAGCATTAACTAAATTAAGTGTCGACTATCTACTAAAGGATGAGAGCTATCCACTCAAGGTCCATTACAATATACAAAGGCACCTCCTCTTAAATGACTCATTTAAGATCTTGCGCCACAGTCACAAGGCATTTTCAAAATTTGTGCTGGCTTTTGCAGCTGGTTTCCACTGGATGTGCAGGCTTGCTTGATGTGTTGGCGATGCTCCTGCATCATACTCCTCGGCTTGAAAACATTCATGGGCTCCTGTCCATGATCTCCTGCATGGTCGGTCCATGCTTTTGTATCACTGCTTCAGTCTCCTAGCTGGCATCTTCCACTGGATGATTCTTCCACTTGACTAGATACTCGTAATATTGTTTTCGCCTGGTCTTCTTACCCACTCTCTTGCCCAGTATGAATTTCATCTGTGGTTTTTCTGCAACTGGCAATTGTTTCATCCACTGGATCACTGGCTGCTCAGTTCCAGTGTCTATTTCTCCAGCTCTGTATGGGTATAAATCTGCGATATTGAATATTGGAGATATTCTGACATCATCCGACAACTCAATCTCATAAGCATTTTCTCTGAATTTCTTCAGGACTTTACATGGCCCGATTTTCTTCATCTTTAGCTTATTGTATGTTCCTCTCGGGAACCTTTCCTTCCTCAAATGTGCCAGAACTAGGTCACCAACTTCAAACTGAAGTTGTCTCTAATACTGATCTGTTTTGTGCTTATATTCTTGACTTGACTTCAATAGTCACTCCTTCACTTGGCTGTGAAGTTCCTTCATCGCTTCAGCGAATTCTTCTGCACTAGCACTGCTAGTAACAGTCTGTTCTAAATCCCTTAATTTAGAAACTCCCCTCGGCTGCTTCCCATAGACAATCTGAAATGGACTTCGGCCCGTGCTCCTGTTCACTAAGTCGTTGTATGCTAACTCTGCTTGTGGTAATATATTATCCCAACTGCTATGGTGCTCTGCCACTAATCTCCTCAGCAAGTCTCCCAGACTCCTGTTGACCACTTCTGTCTACCCATCCATCTGGGGATGATAAGCTGAACTAAACATCATATTAGTCCCCAGCTTCTTCCATAATGTCCTCCAAAAGTGTCCTAAGAACTTTGTATCTCGATCCGAAACAATACTTCTTGGTAAACCGTGAAGTCGAACGACTTCTTTGAAAAACATATTCGCGATGTGTGTTGCGTCACTGGTTTTTTGACATGGGATAAAATGTGCCATCTTGGAAAACCCATCCACCACCACAAAGATCGAATCAAATCCTCTTTGTGTCCTTGGCAATCCCAATAAGAAATCCATGCTAATTTCATCCCACGGCTTCTTAGGTATGGGCAATGGTTGATAAAAACCTGCATTCTGCTTCCTCCCCTTTGAATGATGGCAAATCCTGCATACCACTTGACGCAGGCGCACCCACAGGCACGTCTGCTCACAGGACCCTTTACTTCTTTCCTGGCCTGAAGAACTCAAAGGTTCTCTATTTCCCTATCGGGAAATATTTCACCCACATAAATCTCTTCAGGGACTCCCCTCCTTCTATTGGGGTTCCCACTATCAGAGGTTTGACACCCACGATGTTCTGGCAACTTGAATCACCAATCTCTGATCTTCGATGAGCTCCTTTGTTTCCTTAGCCCACTTGGCTAAGCCTTTGGTCCACACGACCAACTCCTATAAGACCATTGTCTTATCTCACTTATCGAGGTTTCAGACTTTTCGATGTCAAAATACCATTGTCCCCAGGACTTGCGATTTTCCGAATCGCGACGTGCCTTTTTCATGATAGCCCTCCTGGCTATAGGCTTCGAACCATAGGATCGTTAACCTGTGACCACGGTCTTATCTCTTATTAGGGTTTGGTATTTTGCAAGTCGAAATGCACTATACCTCTTGTCAACAGGATCCCCGATTTCCTGAAGACCCAAACACCGATGGACGATCTCCCCGTCGGAAATTTCCCGATGACATCGATGGTTGCCACGCGTCCTTCCAGATGGACAGTTCTGATTCTCCCAGGATTTCGAGACTTTTGATGTCTCGTTTCCTTCGACCTTGGGAACTCTGATTTCTCAATTTCTCGACTCTCACCAGATTCCTGACCCCTGTCCTCCACTAGCTCCGACTGTGAGCCACACAATTCTCCCGTCGGAATTTCGCATATCGCGATTCCAAACTATAAGGGTTTCTTACCTTTGAAATCCCCGATGCTCTGAACTCTGACTCTTCTAGATCTACTGACACACGTCCTCCACAATGAACGGTTCTGATCCTGTCGGGATATCGCGGATCGTGATTCCAATATGCAAGATTTCTCTATCTTTGAAAACCCCAATTTTCCGAGCCCCGACTCCTCGGGATCTCCTGACGCATGGCCCACATGATGGATGGTTCTGAGCCTGTCAAGATATCACGTTTCACGATATCACAACTCCTAATGCAATTCTTTAGAGTTTCAACTTGCGAACCCTCGATACCTGATGTCACGTGTAGATCCAACGATCCTTGTGACTCAGATCGACGGCTCTGCCCCTCCTTAGCTTCGAACCTTCTGATGCTCTCACTGTAACCTCCTTGCACCTCCACGAGATCTAACAGCTCACGGTGAATCACAAAATCTCCTCAAAGGATTTCGACCATTCACTCTCCCTTTGATGATTCTGCGAAATGAAGAAGTGTCTCTCCACGAGACGCGTTCGCCACTCGCCAACCTGCAACGCTTCTCTCCAACTGTTCCACGAAAGCTTCCCTACGCTTACCCTTCAGTGGATTTGAAGTCCTACTCCTCTTGATCTTGTTCTCGACTTCTCAATTCTTTTTGAGAGCTCCTTGCGTGCACTCCTTGCGGCAAATCTTCAACAACGTTTAAGTGTTGAAGTCACTTGACTCTGCACACACCCGCAGCAACAGTCTTTTGATACTCTACTCAGAATCACAACTCTGAGACTTAGCTTGGCCTGGACACTCCTTGCATGGCACTGTGCCTATATGCACCTCCAAGTAAATGAGGACAAAAGCTACCTCTAATTGAACCCTTCTGTCAACGCACTCCTTGCGGACAAATTCGACTGCACTCCTTGCAGGAATCCTTTGGCTCGGCTAGAGAAACAATTGAAACTCATTCACTTACCCCTTCAGACTTCTATTAAACCATGAAACCACATACGCAGCATATAAAGGAAAATGTAAGACAGGGGGCAAACATTCATGAACATCAACACACAGAGAAATAACACAAAACCATTAAATTGAATCAAAGATTTCTTCTATTAATTCAAATGCCTGTACATGGGTGTTCTTCATACAACTCTCTTCTTTCTCTTCCTCTCTTTCTCCTATTGCTCAGGCTAATGTTACAATGATATAATGAGGGTGTCTATATCCATTTTCCCTCTTGGACTCTAAACTATCAAATCTAGAATTTAAAATCCTACCTACCAGCATTAACTAAATTAAATGCCGACTATCTACTAAAGGACGAGAGCTATCCTCTCAAGGTCCATTACAATATACAAAGGTTCCTCCTCTTAAATGAATCATTTAAGATCTTGCGCAACAGTCCCAAGGCATTTTCAAAATTTGTGCTAGCTTTTCCAGCTGGTTTCCGCTTGATGTGCAGGCTTGCTTGATGTGTTGGTGATGCTCCTGCATCAGTACATAAATGATCTATTGAACCATTTTCATTATGAAAATGACTCTCTTATCTAGACCATTTTCCGAACTAGAAAATGACTATCTGTCAGAAATCTCAAGCCACTTTCCGAAATGGAAAGGAACTGCTCATCCTAGACCATTTTTTAAACTGAAAAAAATGATTGTTCATAAATCAATAACACATCAGTGCTCCCTCCCAATTGGAGAGTAATCTCTTCCTTTTTCAATAAGGAAGTCGTCTCCACGAGCCCCAACTTGTTTCCTAGGTACGAAAATGATCCAGATTATTTCCGACATGAAATGAGAGTGGATATATAATAAATAAATGCACAGAGATATTGGGGGTATCCAATAATATAACATAAATGTATCAGAGATGCAACCATAAACACAAAGATACAATAATACATGATTTCTAGTAATGAAAGAAATGTACAGAGACTGTAAAAATACATAGTGAAAGACTCACTAGAATGGTGGTGGCTTATCTCTAAGAAAAGATGTGACAACTGCGCTCATTTGTAAGAAGATAATTATTACAATGAGGCTCTAAGGGAATTTTAACATAAGGGAAATCCAAAACCCTAATCCTAGAAGATGAAAATCCAAAAGGTTTTGTTGATGGGTGAAATTGATCGTCCATCAACTGGAAGAGCGAGTCTGGTCCAGGGTTGTCTAAATAACCCAAGTCATTTGGTATAACTCGTTCTGACGGGTTTAATGGCTCTGTTAGCCAATATAAAAATCCTAAAAGAAACAAATAAAAGAGAGAAATAACTAACTAATTACTAAACACTATNNATATATATATATATATATATATATATATATATATATATATATATATATATATATATATATATGTACATATGTTCTAATGTAACTGTAGTAGTTGTATTTAAGCAGAAGATATAAAAGTCTCGTTTATTTACATGATTTACAAGCTGCAAGTTTTAATCGAAACTTACGAAAATCAATGGAAAAATGATTTCCTTGAAAAACAGATAAAGAAAGCACATAAAAATATTTATTATTTTTCCTTTATAAATTTAAAGAATCTTGCAAAAAATTCAATGAAACATGAACATGTGGATAGTCAAAGCTGAACCATACATTCTAGTTTCAATGATATGTAAATGATATAAAAATACAAAGAAGCTATCATGTCAGTGATTTGGTGAGGTGTATCCAAGCATCTGCATGAGTGGTGAACATCCAACTTCCATGTCCAAGAGAGAAATCTGCAATGAACCTTATGACTATTCTAAATAAATTCAGAACATGTATTGACAACTTAGGTTTTAATGATAGAAAAGGAAACACAAACATAAACTTGTGATCTCATAATTATACATGATTATAGCAAGATAAATCTGGAAGCAATCTATGCATTTTATCATTCAATTTAAAACTCAAAGATAAATCCCATTATTTAAATCAAAGATATGATCACAACATTTGTATTTTGAGGAGCAAATGATAGATGATATTTATAATATAAACCTCCTACACATCACAGATAATTTAATCTAAATATATTAGACCTGCACATGTAACAGGATTAACAAAACATAAATAACAACATTATAAACAAAAGGCTAAAGCCTAAATGCATATATGTCGTTCTATTAAGTTTTGGAATTACTTGTCCATTTTGTAGTCCTCGAAGAATTTTTTGGGATAATAGACTTTAGAGATTGGAAAAATTAATATATAAATGATAGAAATTAACCATGTATTGATAAAACAGACTAAAGCTAATTTAAATCAATAAATAATCAATTATTCAAAGAATATGAAGATATTATAATGAAAATAAAACCATTTTACTCACAGGACAAAAGCCATTAAGCAACTTGGAATTCCATATTCTTCTTTGAAAATATTCGTCCATTCTCCTAAAGATTCCAACCATCTGTTACTCCATTTGAAAAGAAGAAAAGTTTATAAAATAAATAATATGCAAAAGAGAAAGGATTAAAATCCTCCTCTCCAATTCTTGGATCCCATTGGCTTTGAACTTTCTCATATATTTATACAATGAATGAATAGTTTGGGTGTCACTATTAATTTTCGCCACCAGAAATTTGACTCATAAAAAGACATCAATATCTTTCAAATCATGCATTTTTTTGGGAAAATATCTACGTGGAAGGTAAATGGTTCCATTTTGGTTCTGGGTTTTCAACCATTTCTTCAAATTATTCACGGTTTGACTGAAATCAGTTCTGCAAAATTGTCTCTCTGATCTTGACACCTTTCCAAATTATCTGTTGTTGCTCATAAAATTATTTGTAGCAATCCAAAATTATTTTTGGATCAATCATCTTGAACGTATTTGGATAATAAAATCAAGCCATGATCAAATCCGTGTCAAATATTTGATAATAGAAACCTATGAAACAAAAAGAAACCTAAATTAATAACCTAAAAATTGTGAATAAAACAAAATCTAGAAAAATAAAAAATGAATTTAAACTAACTATAACTTATAAACAAACATTGTTTATAATTTTATTTCAAATATGATCTTAAAATTCTATAAGCTTCAAGTTAATGGAGAAGATAAAAAATATTATTTTTGGTTTTTTAGAAAATCAAACAAATGATAGATAATTCTTTTATTATTATTATTATTATTATTTTGAAATGAGATGCAAAATGAAAAAAGAATTTAATTAATTAATATCACCAAATGATTTCATGAAAATGAAAAACCAACCAAGATATTATTTGATGAAGTATTGAACACATTATTCAAAATAGTCAAACTTGCTAATGAGCAAAATAAAGAACACATAATCATAATTTAAATGAAAGTAAACAATTGAGAAAAATTAACGTTTTTGTTTAAATTGAGATTTCTATGCTCATTTCTAAATTTTGACATATACTCTTGTAATGAATATCTCATACTATAGTGAATGTCTTAAGTTTGTCTCAAAGCAAGCCATGGTATGGAACTATTTGAAAAGGTTGGTTCTGTAGCTCATTATAATTATCAAGATTCTAATGGGGGCCCTTTAAATTTTGTAAAAATTTAGGGGGAGTTGTTGGGGCCCAACATGTTTGTGGGCCTCGATGGTGGTAGTTGATACATCAACTTCCCAGAGGCATAACTTTTGCATATGATCTCCGTTTGGGGTGCTCGATACACCGTTAGAAATATTTATCAGAGTAATACACCTTTTGTGTGAGAAACATTTAAGGAACTTCCATGTTGCTCCCCATTTTCCCAAAAAAACACATTTAGGGCCTCAAAATGACTCTGGATGTTCAGGACCCGAAAAACTGCTAAAAATAATGAATTGCCAAAATTGCCAGAAAACTGTTTTGAGCCATTTGGAAAAGGTGGGTGGCCACTGATATTCACCTGGATCAACAAAATTTTTCATCTTGGATAGAGGCTTTACCAAAATGTCTGTTATCTTCTCATATGTGGAGATATATTGGAGAACCACTTCTATTTTCTGGAATTGATCACAGAGAATGTAATTCTTGATATCAATGTACTTTGGTTTGTCATGGAACACTGGTTTTCTATGAAGGATTCCTATAGCTATGATCATTACAATATATCATAGTCGAATTCAACACTTTTGTTTCCTAGTAGCTCATGACATCGTGGAAAGGATCAAACTAAAACATATCCAAGTAGCACTTCTTCTGTCATCATGAGAGTTTTCCATGGATTAGCAATCCATCATCCCAAACTTCTGAGTAACTATTTCGATAGACTATTTCTATCATAGAAAATTTTCACCACACTTTTGTTGTATATGAGGTACTCTACATCAAATTGTTTGAATCCATACAAGGTCTTCTTATATTTGCATACATGGGTCTCTTTCTGGTCTAAGCTTCTTTTTTACTTGCTTTATTGGGAAGAACAATCATTTACATGTAAATTCCAATCCATGGATACTACAAGAAATATATATGGAACAAGTTGTTGTCATAGTCTTCTCCCTCCTTCTAGAAGAACCTTTGAATATTGAAATGCTTCCATTCATAAGTCTTTTTCACACTGTTATTTATCATAACTTCCATTTATTCTTCTCGATTGCTTCTAAGTGAGTTCAAACCAAGCTGGTAGTCTTTGTGATTTTCAGTATAATCACTGGTTGTTCTTGATTTTTTTTCTCTCTTGGAATCTTCATGTTATTCCTTATGTTTCTCTTTAGCTATTTGTTCCATGGAGTCTTCTATAGATTCCATGCCCTGAAGATTCCAACTTCTTCCTTTCATCATAGGATCATGGATGTATATGGACAACCAAGGATACTTTAAGGCTTCTTTTCGAAGAAGACTTCTTCTAAAGTCAAACTGAACACGTGTTGTTTTTCATGACTGCTACTTTCAATGGGAACATGGATAGATACTTCATAATCCTCAATGGATCATATTATTTAGGATTAGCTCCCTCCTAATCCTTGCTTCATGCATGAATGCATGCTCTTCTCTTAGAATTCTATAATCATCTCCCTCCATCTAAGATATTCCACACTTCCGTCTGCATTCTTATTGCCTTATGCAAGGTGTCACAAGTCTTTTTCTAATTTCATTTGTTTTGACTTCTTCTGGGTCTCTTCAAGTTTGATTCTAATTTCGTCTTTGTGGAAGTTGTTACTTATATAATAGCTTCCATAGGAATTGTTACCAAATATTTTCAACATACTTCATCTTTTCATGTGTATTGCTTGACTTGTAGTCATTGTAATAACAATCCTTATCCTTTTATTGTTCCATAGGTATTGTCTCCCTTGAACATATTTTCTTCTAAGAAATAGATATACATGGTATGTACATGAACTATGTAAACATGATATATACAAGGGATTTGAAGAATATTGTTACCTTGACTTAGAAGAAGAAGTTTGTTTTATCCTGCTTGACTTTCTTTGAGGGTTCCCTTTCTTCGGAAACTGTTGCTTCATTGGTTTCCTTCCTTTTCTTTAACTCATGATAGTGGTTCCTGTAGTGACCATATTTTCGACAATTGAAGCATTGTATCTTTGACATATCCTTTTATTTATTTGGTTTCTTCCTTGAGCCAAACTTCTTCTTATTCCTAAAATTCTTGAATTTTGTTGTGAAAGCTTGATCATCATATTTCTTTTGGGATTTCTATTTTGCATTAATCCTTGATTCTTATTGTTCACATCAAGTCCAAATTTCTTCAAATGTGGGATACTCCTTTCTTGTGTTAATGCTTGCGAAAAATGCATCCCATGTCTTGGGAAGACCATTGAGTACTATATTTACCAGTTCCTTCTTTGAAATGATTTCTTCAATAGCTTGTAGTTGATCTCTTAATTGAGATATTCTCACAAGGTATGATGTTATGTTGTCATCATCATTCATTTTCATGTCACAGAGCTCATTCTTCAGAATCATTACTTTTCCAATGTTTTTGACTAAGAAGAGGTTAGTTAGGGAATCATAGATCTTCTTAGATGAGTGAAGATGAGAGATGTAGGGTATCAAGTGGTATTTTACAGAGTCCACTATGATACTCATGGCATTTATTTCATTGTCTTTGAACTTCTCCATAACTAAAACGTTTCGAGGTTCCTTCTCTTTTCCTTCTTCAAATTGTGGTTCCACGATCTTTCCTTTAAATATATCCAACACTTTATTCTTGGAAAGGATGATATCAGTCCTTGTCTTCCATTCTCTAAAGGTAGAAGCCCCTTCTAACCTATTTTCTGACTTCATAGAGTAGGTCATGACGACTTTGACTTGGTCAACCTTTGACTTTGAACAAAAAATAAAACTTGACGTCTTATCTTGTTGAGAGTACCATGAGGTGTGCTAGGTTAGGGCGCATTAGGATATCCATAAATTAGGTCAATCTCTTCACTTAAGGTGCCTCAAAAAGAGGGTTATGGTTTCATTATTGCAACAAAAACTTTGACTACAACTGCAACTGTAACTAAGCAAATCCTTCCAATCTATATTCCAGTGGTTAGACTATCTGAAGATAGTGTGGGGCCATAACTTGTTAGAAATAATAGGTGTTATCGTTTAACCATAGACAATATAGCAATATTGTCAACCAACCATAGGTTGAAGCCACCCCTAAGCACCTTAACCTTGACAAAGAATAATTCCAGAAGAAAACCCTAGGCCTAATAGCCAATCAAGGTAGGATATCAATCTCCAGAGTTAGCATACCAAGAATAAAATCCAAATCATAACCAAGATAGAGTCCAAGACTGAAACTGAAAATAGAAGTTGTAGTAGCTGCAGTTGCAGCTACTCTCCAGACTTGCATACAACTAAATTTCTGCATTTGTGAGCTATGTGTGTGCAAATGAGCTCTAGAATCCTCTATTTATATTACTCTTCCTTAGATGTCTGGGCCGACTTCTCATTCTGGAGGATAAAAACTCAATATTAAATATTTTCTTTAGCCGACTTGTCTTCTAGGGTTATGTCCAATGATTTAGGGTTTCTTCTTGCTTCCCAGAATATTCTATTCTTGTCAGGGTTACACGTGGAGTTTAATACCTCCCACAGCTACCATAATATCAACAAAGCCCTGTCAAAGAATAAGACAATCGATGATTTTTGTCTCTATAGTTGGCCAAGTTCCTGATCAAAGAGTCTAATATTCTAGTGATGCCTAAGGGGAAAGGAGAAAGGTGATGGAGAGAGATGAAAGAAATAGGAGTTGAGTATGCTTGTGACCCATGATTTCTCTACATAGTCAATATTAGAGAGATATTGTGACTGTCTTGATTTTACGCAAATGGTTTTTGATAAAAGGTTGTAGGACATTGAGCGAGATATAGAATATGGGAGAAGCATATTTTTAAAAATAACCTTATTTGTTGTAAACTAGATCTCCCAACAAATTAATTTTGGTATCTCTTTCCATAAGCTTTCAAGGAGGGGTTTTTTGATGAAGCTTCCAGCATATCTTTATTTCCAGTAAAGGAACACGTCATTTCAATTTGAAGGAGGATTGTAGCAGGGAAGAATTGGAGTATATAGTTGGTTCTAAATTTTATTTGAAAAAACATAATCAAAGAGGAGATGTTGGGAGGATTATGTTGTATATTTACATAGTTCACACCAAGATGGTTCAACAATTACCCTTTTTTGTAATTTTTCTATTGTAAGAAGCTTTCCTTGAAATAGGACCCAAAAAAATGAATTGATTTTTGGGATAGAATGGCATTTCCAAATGAGAGACCAGATATTATATCTAGGAGGCCCCGATGATCCCACAACAAGGTGTTGAAATCCCCATTTGGTTGAATATTCTGAGTCTCCCCAACAATGAACATATTTCATTTGAGATTCAATAAGGGAACTGTTGATACTGAGAGGGGGGTGAATCAGTATCAAGTACAATTTAAAACCTTTTTCAACTTAAACTTAAACCATTCAACTATATCCAATGAGCAATGAACAATAGTATAAGAGTTACACCAATACATCACAATACACCATGCACAATATATGAGAAATAATCAATAGTTATTGTTCAAGCGAAGTAATGAATTCCAAAGGTAGCTACAACTTCCAAATGTAAAGGGAGGGATAAACCTCCAAAAGGAAGATACAATCCTCCAATATCAAGAGAGAGTTGAACTCTCCATCCTTGCCCCTTCCATCCACCCAAGAATATATGAGAGATAATAAAACTTTACATTAAATCATCACCATCAACCAATCATCACATAGAACCTGATAATGATTCCTGAGACTTCTTCAATTTATGAAATTCTTCAATTTTTGGAGTACTCTGATCTTATAGATAATATTACTCAATGTATTCTCTGAAACTCCTCCAATTTTCACTCCTTGAATACTCCCCAAAAAGAGGCTATAGAAAGAATGGTAGACTTTATTCAATTCTGGTATATTCAGGAGAGTGAACTTGCACAGAATGCCCCCTACTCAATAATTAACATCCGATTATGAAACTCACACAAAAGAAGCTATAGTCCATACTATCTCCAATGAAATTTGTCCCATTTTATTTGTATTCTCGACGAAGAAGTTATGACTATTTTACCCGGAACACTTGTTTATTGACTAGCTTCAGGACTAGTCACAAACCCTATCTTCCACAGAGTGTATCTCCATGATTATAGTGAAACAAGCGCTGAAGTTTTTACCAGAGGTACCTTGATATGTATTTTCAATACCATAGTGATTTCACCATCTGAATCATTCTAGAAAACAATTTATAGAAAAAATGGTAAGATGACTTGAAAATAACATACCTTAGAACACATCACCAAAAGACTTCATCCTCCCTTGAAATCCAGCCTTCTTTTCTTCTTATTACCTATGAAATTTGACTTGTATCAAATGAATGTATAATGATGTTTATTTATACCATTTATGTCACT
>ML784309.1:499442-512034 GCA_009831015.1 Picea engelmannii
TTGGGGCTGCTCCCCCTAAACATGTGGCACTCAATAATACTTCATCCTTATTTTTGGTCTTTGGGACTTTTTATTCCTTGGAATCCTTTTGTGTGGCTTCTATCTTCTCTCTCTTCTTCATGTCTAGGATGTATATGTTGTTCGATCTTCTTGTTGCATTTGCAACCAATCTTCCTGAGTTATTTTCTCCGATTTTACATTTTTGGGAGTCAAACGTAAGAGTGTATCCTTGATCACATATTTTGTTGACACTAAGGAGATTATGCTTCAAATATTCAACCAATAGGACTTTTCCTGCTTTTACATTTTCACTTTCAAGCTTTATAGTTCCTTTTCCAAGTATTTTGGTAGATGAGTCATCATTTCCACACTTTTTCTTTGAAGCTGACAAATTTTCTTTGATCTTTGGTCATATGAGATGAGCACCCACTGTCTATGAACCATTCATCTTCTTCTTTGCATTCTTTAGCAACTAATGCTATTCAACAATTTTCATTGTGTGGAATTTCTTTCCTTTTCCATGCTGTAGTTGGTATGCAAACATTTGGCATACGATTATCTTCCTTCATCTCTTTGCAATCTCATGCTTTCTGACCAAGATTATTGCACTTGTAACATACAATATTTTGATCCATTAATGGGTCAATTGGATTATAATTTTTGTTGAAAGGTCTACGAACATTTTCATATCTACTATTTTCACCATTCATGTAGCTTGCATAGTTATTCCTTTCATTGATTCTACAATTGATTGCCTTGTGTCCAAAATTTCCACAAGTATAACAATGTCCAAGAAAGAAATTTTGATACCTAGGCATAAGTGATCTTCTTTGTGGTGTGGTCCATCTAGGTTCACAATCTATTCTTCTGTAGTTTCCTTCATAATGATTTCTTTCATACCTGATGGGGGAGGATCTTCTTGATGTATCATTCCTTCAAATTCTAGTTTTCTATCTTATTGTTCAACTTGTTCTGGAGTGTTGGTTTCATCATTTTCAACTTCCTTCTCTTGTTTTGTTGTCTTCAAGCTATCATTGTATCCTAGTCCTGTCTTGTCGTTTGAAGATCTTTGACTGCTACGGATCTCATCTAATTTTTCAGTGCTTTTTTCCAACTTCTTCAACTTTTTTTTTGTCAATAGTAGCTCCCCTTTTGTGTGATCCAATTCTTCTTTCAATTTCTCATAATATTCTAACTGTTCCTTCATGCTATTAATGGTATTTTAAAGATTGTAATTCTCTTCTTCACAAGTGCTCAATTCACCTTTTAGTATTATGTTTGTGTTTCCAAGCTTTCTATTTTCAGTTTCAACATGCTTCAACTTTTCAAGATTCTCATCTTCTTGTTCACTCTTTGCATTTTCTTTGTATCCCTAAAAGGAATCAAGGTTGGTTTCTTCATCTGAATATTCTTCACAAATGATTTCTTCTTCTTTAGAATTCTTATGATCATCATCCTGGGTTTCTTGGGTTATGAAGAGGACTTCTCCTCCATCATAATCTTCTTCATCACTCTCATATGAGGAGATGTCATCATCCTTGGAGTATAATCTCTTTCTATTGTTGAGACTTCTCTTTTTATAGTAACAGTTTTCAACAATATGTCCTATTCTACCACAATTAAAGAATTTGAGAGGAGACTTACCTTTGTATCTTCCACTTCTTTTATGGAACTTTCTTACAGAATTTGCTATTTCTTCATCAAGGTCGTTATCCTTGTCCCTTTTCTTCTTAATGGCTTTAAAGGCTGCCTCATTGTTCGTCTGGTCACTTTATGTACCTGTTCTCATTTCATATGCCATAAGAGTCCCATGTAATTCATCCATTGTCATTTTGGTCAAGTCCTTAGTTTCTTCAATGGTAGAGACCTTAGCATCATACTTCAAGAGAAGTGATCTCAACACTTTTTGTACAACCAAAAATTCATTGAGCTCTTCACCTAATCCTATGATAGCATTAACAACTTCATCAACTCTAAGAAGATAGGTTGCAATACCTTCCTTTTCATTCATCTTCAAATTTTCAAATTCTACTCTATGTCGTTGAAGCTTGACCTGCTTAACTTTTGGATCACCTTCGTAGATATTCTTGAGTTTGTCCCATACCTCTTTAGCAGTCCTGCATCCCATCACTTTGCTAGCAATGGTTGGTGCCAATGCTACTAGAATAACATGTCTGGATTTTGAATTACAACTCATAAGCTTCTTCTCATTTGGATCGGTTGGAGCATTATTTGGGATTACATATCCATTTACAACTGAGTACCAAATGTCTACTCCCAAAGCCGTTAGGTAAGTTTACACTCTATCACTCCAGTATGCATAATTTCTTCCATCAAATTTTTGAATCCCATTTGAAATGTGCTCATGGTCATCCATCTCTGCTCAGGATTTTCCTTCCAGTGGTTAAACTGTTTTGAAGGCAACCTGCTCTGATACCAATTGTTGATACTGAGAGGGGGGTGAATTAGTATCAAGTACATTTTAAAACCTTTTTCAACTTATAATTAAACCATTCAACTATATCCAATGATAAATGAACAACACTATAAGAGTTACACCAATACACCACAATACACCATGCACAATATATGATAAATAATCAATATTTATTGTTCAAGGGAAGTAATGACTTCCAATGGTAGCTATAGCTTCCAAATGTAAAGGGAGGGATAAACCTCCAAGAGGAAGATATAATCCTCCAATATCAAGAGAGAGCTGAACTCTCCATCCTTTCCCCTTCCTTCCACCCAAGAATATATGAGAGATAATAAAACTTTACATTAAATCATCACCATCAACCAATCATCACATAGAAGTTGATAATGCTTCCCAAGACTTGTTTAATTTCTGCAATTCTTCAATTATTGGAGTACTCTGATCCTGTAGATAATATTACTCAATGTATTCTCTGAAACTCCTCCAATTTTCACTTCTTGAATCCTCTCCAAAAAGAGTTTATAGAAAGAATGGTAGACTTTATTCAATTCTGGTCTATTCAGGAGAGTGAACTTTCATAGAATGCCTCGCGCTCAATAATTAACATCCGAATTTGAAATTTTTATACAAGAAACTAAAGTCTGTACTATTTCCAATGAAATTTGTCCCACTTTATTTTGATTCTTGATGAATAAGTTATGACTATTTTACCTGGAACACATGTTTATTGACTAGCTTCAGGACTGGTCACAAACCCTATCTTCCACAGAGTGCATCTCCATAATTTTAGCGAATCAAGAGATGAAATTTTTACCAGAGGTACCTTGATATGTCTTCTCAATACCATAACGATTTCACCATCTAAATCGTTCTATAACAAAAGTTATAGAAAAAATGGTAAGATGACCTAAAAATAACATACCTTAGAACACATCACCAAAAGACTTCATCCTCCCTTGAAATCCGGCCTTCTTTTCTTCTTATTACCTCTGAAATTTGAATTGTATCAAATGAATGTATAATGATGTTTATTTATACCATTTATGTCACTTCCTTTTAACATTAGGGCCGACCTGACACTTTCTTATTTTGTAATTCTTTTCTTTAATTATCTTCAAGGCCTACATGTACTTCCTTATTCAATTCACTTTGTCATCTTAAAAAAATCATTTCTCCTCAACCATGAAGATCCACATGACGTGTCACATACCACCAGAAACAACATGATGTATATTATACATCCATGGTTTTTGTATCTGCATGTGCATTTTCCTTCATGTCCAAATACCTTCATCAATCTTGCGGTCCAAAACCCATGACTAGGGTTGACATCAATGAAAAAAACCAATCTTCCAACATGAACAACCAAGAAGAATATGAAACAATTTTGGGACTAGAGATAAAATATTCCCTGGAGGGGAGAGACTCCTCCAACCTATCCATTTTCCATTTTTTTCCCAGAGGGAGAAGTCAACTTGTTTTGAGAGGCCTGTGTTGATGCTCCATACTTTGAAGGGGGGGAATTCTTCAATTTGTCTTAGTGGGAATCTACCCATTATACTATAAATTTATAAATTGATGTATTCTCCATTCCCTAGGGCCTAAAAGAGATTTGATTGAATGAGAGGTGGAAAATCTTTCCAAAGTTTCCATGTGGAGGATCCTTTTGTGTTGGGGAGGGGGGAATCAAGGTTTTGAAATCTAGGAGAGCTAAGATAATTGGAGATGAGAGTCACCAATCTATTGATCCTATGACCAGTCACCACACTAATTCCCTCCCCAAATGCTTTATTTGTAAGTGTTAGATCTCTAGTAGCTAAACTGCCTTTTTCTGTGTCTTGACATACCGTGTTCCAATTTCCTAATTGAAACTTTATTGTATTTGTTTTTCCTTCTTCCCAAAGGAAACTTCTAACTTTCCTTGGTACTAATAGGGATGCACAAGGGGAAAATAGTTAGTGCAAAGAGAACATATTTTAAAAGTACAATCTTACCTGTTGGATTTAACCATCATGCTCCCCAACTCTAGATGTGGGCCTCCATTTTACTAAGAACCTCATGTAATTCATGGGAAGAAGAGAATTTGATAAAAATAGGTGTTCCAAGTATTTGAAGAAGGTCCAAATTTTAACCATCAGAAATACAAAAATTCTAGAGATAATGGTTTCGAGTTCCCCTTTTATGTTCCAGCCATAGATTCTACTCTTTCTACTATAAATTTTGTTCCCTGAGGATGTGAAAAATTCATCCATAATTTTTTTGAATCTGCTTGCGATGATTGTTGATTCTACCCCTAAGAGGAGAGTTCCATCTATAAATTGGCAATGATTCTTTTTCTTGAATCCTATAGAAATATGGATTCCACGAAGACGACCCATTCTATGTTCTGCTCCTAAATTCTAGCTAAGGGAGTTGACCACTCGGATATACAAAGAGTGAGAGAGGGGGAAATATTGTGTGAGACCTCTACTTGATTGGAAGAATTGCATGGGTATACCATTTATCATGGGGGAAATCCATGGGGAGCCTATACAAGCCCAAATTCATTCAATAAATACTTTTGAGAAACCAAATTTGTGAAGGATAGAGAAAAGTAAGGAGTTTTTAACTCTATCAAAGGAATTTTCCATGTCCATATTTATCACCATGCATTTATCCTTCTTAGAAAAGTATAATATTATTTGTGATTTTTTTGTTCTCCATGAAATATCCCTGGTTTTCAAATATTAATTTAGGAATAAGTGGCTTTATTTGGCTTGCGATGATCTTGGTCAAGATCTTATAAGTTGTATTACAAAGGGAATTGGGATGAATCTAGATAAGTTGGAGGAGCCAATTTCCTTAGGAATGAGGGTCAGGAAGGTCAAATTGGTTTCTCTTCCCACTTTCTTTTTCCTTAGGGTATAATTAATGTACTGAAAATCCTTAGATACTAATTTTAATATTTAAAAACCCATTTTACCATATAACTTGATTCTGAATAATTATTGATCGTATTGAAGTGATTTACAGAAAAATGATGATGTGCTTATTGTCCAAAATCTCATAAAATGATTATTAACTTGAAGAATGATGAGATAACAAAAAATAAAATAAAATAACTCAAATTACACAACATTGATTATAGAGTTTACTTCATCTCTAAGTTTCCTTTAAACGAATAAGACTACTTCTCATAATCTCAAAATGTCAAATTACATTACAACATGGTCTTACAAAGCCAATTTGAAGGACTCTCTTCATATCCACTTATCAAACTCAAATATAGATTTTACCATTGAATTCCTTGCAAAATTTAGAGAAAAATGAGTATAAAGTCGACCATATGTCGATCTGGCTCAATTTTACCTTATTTACATGCTAAACGATGCACTATGGCGCTCATTAATGACAATATTGAATAAGAATTTCAAAGAAAACATCTTAGCACAAAAAAAACATCATCATCCTACTCCTCTCGAGAAAAAAATAAAAAAAGAGTATAAACATGCCTATGTTTGGAAAAAATACCTCATGGCATGCAAATCTATGCAACATGAAAACTTAGGAAATATTTGGCACACAAATCTATGGACTGTACCTCAAACTTTTATCTCTAGATCCATGTTTTCTTGTGATGTGTGTCTACCTTAGACTGTGTGTAAACCTCTGTCAGTGTGCCCATTAAATAGGTCACAGGTCCTAACCTCTCACCGAAACCTTAGGGAAAACATTTAATGTTTGTTGGCAGACTTTTGTAACAAAATGCACCTTTGGAGGAATGGTTAAAGCATTGGTATATGTTATGGCAGGTCACAGGATCAAAGCTCGTTGACCTTGCCATATGTTATGTTGTTTTGCTGCATATATATTAAATCATACATTAAATTCTTCATTGGTATTGTTTAGTGCCCCACGCTTCGAGATACAATTACATTGGATACTACATATTCCAAGGGTTACGAGCTTATCCCTCGACCCTTTTTCTGACCATTATAACAAACAATGATTTTAAATATAAACTGTGCCCCATATGGTTAAGAATCAATGTGATTGTGTAATGGAAAAGGTTGTTTGGTAAGGTTATGAGAGGTCATAGGTTCTACCCTCATCGACCCTTATATTTTTAATAGCCATTAACCATACATGGCCAATAAGATATTTCCACATGGTAGTCTCTTATTGGTCTGTCTGTGCCATGTGTCGTTATTTAATTGGTGCCAACTCATTTGTACGATATGATTTTTCCCCTACCCAAATATTCATATGGTGTGCCATGTGGCACTTCACAATGTTTCCACATCATCACTATATGGATGTACAATCATGCCACGTGTCATCCTTCCAGTGGTGACAGGTGTCACATTGACTTTTTTTACTTTGGCTTTTTCCCTATTTGACTTGAACTTTGATCCATCATAACTTTTGCATACAAACTCCGTTTGAGGTGATTTTTGTGTCGCTAGAAAGATATCATCGAGCTCTACACAATGAAGAGTTTTCAAGACCATTTGTGACTATACAATTTTGATCTTTTCTGGATCCTCTTGGACCTCTATGAGCATTCGTCAATCCTCCTCGGTTACACCTTCCCACTGAAGAAATTTTGATCCTCCAAAAGTATGAATATTTAAACAACTTAGTGATGATAACTCTTACTCACTCTTCCACCTTACTAAAATGAGATTATTCAGTAACTTAGTGATGATGAAGCTTCTTCACTCTTCCACCTTGCTAAATATTAAAGGACTAAATTTTTATCGTGGATATTCAATATTGGATACTAAATTAGTGTACTTATATATGCTTCTATGGAATGTAGCTCTAACTTTGGATCTTTGTCATCTGGCACTAGTTCAAATCTAGTTCTGATTATGGCTCATATATTTCTTCACAATAAAATCCTGCTCACTGAATCTCTGCAATATTCAAATCTAAATCCTATACTAAACATCCACTCCCATATCCTTCTCTGTTGAAGATAGACTATCTCACCCAATCATGAAACCAAGTCAAATGCTAATCTATGCTTTGTTGTTCATGTATTTTTGATGTATCTGTAGGAGTCTTTCAATGAATTCCCTGTCCATTTTCTCTCTCTTTCCATGAAAGCATATCAAAACATATTCTCTATATACATTTGTATTGTTTAAACTATTTATTCTCAAGGTATACATCTACACGAACATGACATAATATCTTGGAGATTCTTATAGCATGCATCTTTACAAATATATACCTCTTATCTCTTTACAAGGAATATTATTTATCATTTACCAGCTCTAGTAATATTTTCATTACTTCGATACTCTTCCTGATTTTGATCTACATGATCCAACTTCCTTCATACTTATGTTCCTTCACCTTCGTTTCTTCAGAATAAGAATGTTAATTTAGACAATTCAATCCATATATAGTCCTCAACTGATAACAAGAAAATACAATTGTCTACACTATTTTTGATAGGCTTAGAAATATTTATAACATCCTTCTCACTCCTATAAAAAAGTGACTATATAGAAACCCTTTACAAGATTCCTCTTACTTTAAACAATCTATAAGGTGGATATATATAAATTTTACAGAATTCCTCTCTCTTAGAATCTACCATGAGTGGCTTTAAATCCTTCTAATACAACAATAGAAATAGACTTAGAAGGTATCTACATATGCATATAATCTTTCATTTTATAAATATACATATTTACAATGAAATGTTTTCAGATGAATGGTTTATTCATGGACTCATCCTTCCTTAGTATTGGAGGGAGTCTCACAAATTCCTATCTCTAAAAATGCCTCTAATGTTGATGTTGAATCTTATGTAGAATCTGAAATTGAATCCAAGAAACCATTATAACAAATTATCGGTCTTCCCAGTAACTTATATAACCTCTCCTTGTGAACACTGAGAACCATTGTTGTGTCTTGAGTAGCTTCCCTTGAATACACAAGTACCTGTCCATTCTGGAATACAGCTGCATATCTTTCATCTTCAAAATCGGTAACTGGGAGTAGGTTTAATTTCAAATATATAACATATAACATATGTTCTATTCCCATAAATCCTCCCGAATCGAGATGAAATGTTACATATCCATACCCTTTTATTGCTTGTCTGGTGTTAGTTCCAGATCCTACGAAAAAATCTATGTCAATATTTGATAAAGTTAGGAATATTGATCTCATCCTAGTCATTTGTGATATGAGCCACTATCCATAAACCATTCCTCAATTTCTTCATATGTCACTATGTTAATACCAACCATTAGGAAGTATTCTTTCTCAAATCTTTTAGCAAGACTATTAACTTCACCTGGGGCTATTGCTTCTCTTCTTGCAAGTGCCTTTACATCTTTCCAGTTCTTCTTCAGACATAAATGTGGATAAAGTGTCCAACACTTCTCAATATGATGTCCACTCTTTCCAAAAAATGAACAGAGTGCCTTGTTCCTATCTTGGAACCATGATCCCTTCTTCTCATTCCTCTTTTCCTTTGTTTTGAGAAATGACCTTTACCTTTATCCTTCTTCTTGGATGTATTTTCTTTCACGTACTATCTTCTTTGAAATTTCTCCATATTATGGTTACTATTTCCATGGGAAGCACATGGATATGTAGACCATATATTCTTATCAATATTACCATTGGTAAAAGTCTTCATTCCCTCTTTAGATTGTACATCTCTTCCTGGAGATGTATTACATATGTTACCTTTCCTTGGGATAGAAAATAAGACTAAATGTTTATGAAGAATCTCTTCATATGAATTTCTCCTTATTTCATCCATCCATGAGAATTCTCCATCTTGACTGGTAAAAAAATAATACAAGGAATCACCTTTCTCGATCATTCCTTTTGGAGGAGATGATTTATCTTGCATCAAAGACTTTTCATTCTCTACTTGCCAATCTTCATTGAATGGTGTTGGTTGTACCAATACCTAATATTTGGTCTTCAACTTCCTTTCCAACTCATGAAAAATACCTCTATGGAATTACCCATGACATATCAATCGATCTTGCATCATCTACTTCTCCTCCTTGAGAGTTTGCAGTTACATTCTTAATTCAAAATTCTCCTTCTAAATCTATTGGTTAATGTTCTTCTATATCCTTAACTTCATGAGAGATTTTCTCATGTTGTCTTCTCAACAAGATCTATACTGAGATCCTTCAAACACCCTCACCAACTTGAGTCTTGGACCTTGTCACATCAACTTGCAAATACATGTCAAAACTATCTCTAATACCACTTGATCCGAAAATCCATAGATACCAATTTGAATCTTTAAAAACCCATTTTAGCATCTAACTTGATTCATAAATATTATTGATCATATTGAGGTGATTTGCATAAAAATGATGATGTTCTTTTTATCCAAAAACTCACAAAATGATTATTAACTTGAAGAATTATGAGATAACACAACAAAAAATAATATAACTCAAATTACACAATATTGATGATAGAGTTTAATACATCTATGGGTTTCCTTTAAACCAATAAGACTACTTCTCATAATATTAAAATGTCAAATTACATTACAATATGGAATTACAAAGCCAATTTGAAGTAATATATTCATATCCACTGCTCAAACTGAACTATAGAGTTTACCATTGAATTCCTTGTGAAATTCTGAGAAAACCGAGTATAAAGTCGACTATATGTTGAATTGGCTCAATTTCATCCTCTTTACATGCTAAACAATGCATTATGACACTCATTAATGGTAATATGGAATACATATTTTAATGACAACATATTAGCACAAAAATAACATCACCATCATACTCCTCTCGAGAAAACAAGAAAAATGAGTATAAACATGCCTATGTTTGGACAAAATACCTCATGGCATGCAAATCTATGCAACACCAAAACTTAGGCAATCTTTGGCATACAAATCTATGCATTGTACCTCGTACTTCTATCTTGATATCCATGCCACCTTGGGAGGTGTGTCTTCCTCAGAGTATGTGCAAACGTGGTCTGTGTGCCCATTAAATAGGCTGCATGACCTAGCCTTTGATCGAAAGATTAGGGAAAACATTTAATATTTGTTGGAACATTTCCGTAGCAAAATGCACCTTTGGTGCAATGGTTAAATCATTAGTATATGGTATGGAAGTTTAGGGGATTTAATCTCATCAAACTTCCCATACGTTACGGTGTTTTGTTGCATATATATTAAACCATATATTAAATGGTTCGTTGGTATTGTTTAGTGCCCGAAGCTCCGAGCTCTGAGCTACGGTTACATTGGATACTACATATGCCAAAGGTCAATGGATTATCCCTCGACCCTTTTCCATCCATTATAACAATATAATGATTCAAAATATGAATTGTTCCCCATACGGTTAAGAATCAATGCATTGGAGTAATGGAAAATATTTTTTTGTAAGGTTATGGGAGCTCATAGGTTCGACCCTCGTTGACTCCTATATTTTAATAAACATTAACAATACAAGACCAATGAGATATTACCATGTGGTAGTCTCTTATTGGCCTACCTATGCCACATGTCAATATAGAATTGGTGCTAACTCATCTATACGTTATGCTTTGTCACCTGCCTAGTCAACCACATGGTGTTCCATGTGGCGCTCCATGGTGTTTCCACATCAGCACTATACAAATGTACGGTCATTCCATGTGTCACCTTTTCAGTGGTGACACATGTCACCTTGAATTTTTTTACTTTAAATTTTTCCCTATTTGACTTGAACTTTGACTGATCATAACTTTTGCATACGAACTCCGTTTGAGGCAATGCTTGCACTGTTGGGAAGATATCCCCAAGCTCTACATAGTGAAGTAGTTTTTAGAGAGAATATGAGATGATCAAAGTTTTAGATTTTCTGGATCCTCATGGAACTTTGTGAGCAATATGGATCCTCTTGGACCTATGTGAGAATTATTGCATCCACGTGGATCAATTAAGCATTCATTTCATATCATATTTAATTGTGTCCCAAAAGTGTTTAAAAAAATAGGTAGAGAAACCATTAGTCCCCGAGGTTTTGTCTTGATCTATTCCTCACAACGCTTGAGATATTTAATCTTCACTAATTTCTTTTATGACGGAGTTATTCTCCTATTCTAATATGAAAAAATGAAGTTTCTTTGTCATGGAAAACTTACTAATATATTCTTCCTCAATGTTGTCCTAGGTGTATATATTCCTGAAATTTTTGAGTTGTCGCTTCCTTGATCTGATCAAACTTTTCTAGCACCTTCTCGGTCTTTGATTGGAATTTTAGAATAGTATTTTTCTACCTCCTTTTTTGTACTTTTTTGTGGAATAATGATGTGTTTGAATCTCTTACTTGAAGCCAAAGACTACATTATTTCAACCTTCATTCTTCTTCTTCTTTCTGAAATGTTGAGTGAATATTTTGATAGGATTCTCTTTCCCTTTTGAAGGATGTTTCTGTAACCTCCTCATTTTCCATTTTGTTTTGAATTTATTATAGCTCTAAAATTCAAGAAAGTATTTCTAAAAAGGGGGGAATATAAGAAGCATTTTCCCATTCTTTCAAAGCCAACTTCAACGATCATAATTTTCTTTCCAAAATAAAGTTTAGAAAACCTTGAATGGGGGAGGACTAAACCTTATTAACAAGGGAGATGAGAGAGTTAGATTCCAACCAAAGGAGATTAAAGTGAAAGGGGATGGGGAAAAAATATGGAGGGGGGGTGGGGAGTGAGATGGGATTATGATCAGAGAAGGAAAAAGGAATAATTCTTGAGGAGATGGAGAAGGGGAGACGAAGAAGGTCACTGTGGATAAGAAATCGATATAATTGAGAAACAATATGGTTGAGGCTAGATCACTTGTTTCTCCAAGTGAATTTTCCTTTATTTGGATTTATGTCCTGAAGATCCCAATCCGATATTAATCTTCTAATTTTTCTCGCATGGGATATCGAACACAAATTCCACCTTTTTTTCTAAGTTTTGTAGATAAGTGTTCTAATATTTGGCTACTATAGTAGAATTTGTGTTCAGAGTTTCCTTGCTGGCAAACAAGGAATTCCAACATTTTAGTTTTTCCATATATATATATATATATATATATATATATATATATATATATATATATATATATATATATATATATATATATATATATATATATATATATATATATATATATATATATATATA
>ML784309.1:518912-535669 GCA_009831015.1 Picea engelmannii
CACTCTCTCTCTTTCTCTCCTACTTCCTCTTTCCTTCTTTATATCTCTCCCTTCCCGTGTCTTCCCCCTCTCTCTCTCCCCTAATTTTCCTCTCTCCCTCTCTCCTTATTTCCCTCTCTCCCTCTTATTCTCTCCTCCCTTCTCTCTTTTATCTCTTTCTCACTCACTTTCCCCTCTCTCTCTTTGCATCATCTCCACCTCTCTCTTTTTCTATATCTTTCTCTACTTA
This sequence comes from Picea engelmannii, assembly GCA_009831015.1. Taxonomy (NCBI): domain Eukaryota; kingdom Viridiplantae; phylum Streptophyta; class Pinopsida; order Pinales; family Pinaceae; genus Picea; species Picea engelmannii. The sequence continues at coordinate 519,142 of ML784309.1, forward strand.
TATCCCTTTCTCTCCCTTCCCCCCCTTATATCCACCTCTCTCTCTCTCTCTTGCATCTACCCCTCTCTCCCCTTCACTCTATATCCCCCTCCTCTCTTTCTTTGTGTTAAGTTTTACTGTTGTTATTAGGTTATTTCCAAATTACATGAACAATCAATGCATTTTCAAAACAATATCATAAAGAGGATCAATGAAAGAAACATAATCAAAACGTATGCACCATTTCATCTCGGGAAATCCTCATAGGGGAGAAAACCCAACAAAAAGTTCCTCAATAATAGATTACCAGTGCAATGCCAAGACTAAGACCAAAACACCAAATATAAACCAAGACTAAGCATGTGCCTCTCTTATCCTTCCTCTTGCAACTGCAACTTCCTTTAAGATATGCGCACTAGATGAGTGAGAGTGAGTGTGTTCAAATGAGGTATCATACTCACATATAAATACTAGTTGAGAATGCACTAGGGTTATGTCACTTCACTTAGTGGGGTGGCTTCTCCTAGAAGTGGTTAAAACCATTTTATAATTACTAGGGGACAACTTTACAAATACCACTATACAAATCTAGTTTGAAAAATCCACAAAAGGAGATTTGATATTGTACAAGATTCAACTTGATCAATCCACAAAAGGGGATTTAATCTATAGAATAATAACACAAATTTAATTAGAATATTCTTCAAAGTTACAATATTTCAACACTCCCCCTTAACAAGAAGGGTATTCTACTGACATGACCCAATACAACATCATCAAAAGAAGGAGAGGGAGTCATCAACATCAGCACCTGGAACATTGACCGACACATCTATAAATGATTGAAAGTTTTTCTCATCATCAATATCATCATCATTTACATCATGGAGATGGATTAACATCATCATCAACAGTAGCAATAGCATGAAGCTGAAACATCAACATCAATAGAACAAATATATAAAAACAACATCATCCATAGCAAGAGGCTAGAACAACAACATCATTAACAACACAAAGCTAGAACAACAACATCATCAACATGTGGCAATAGAATGAGGTAGGTGTATCAACAATAACATTTTTGGTACTCTGACAAACCATCCTTATTGGACCTTTAGGATATACCAAGGAATCGTAATATTCCCTTGGATATAAAATCCTAAAAATATACCATGTGTTACTCTGACAGACCATCCTTACCAGACCTTCGAGATCTGCCCAAGAATCATAAGATTCCATAGGATATAAAATCATAACGGAGCATCCACTACTAACCACAGCTGGAATATACATGCACATGTACTCTGACAGACTGTCCTTACTGGACCTTTAGGATCTTCCCATGGATGATCAATCCCCTAGGATATAAAATCCTAACGGAGCTACCCATTGTTGGCCAGGATACCATAGTATCATCAACATCACTCACCCTTTCAAGGGAGGTCCTTTCAAAAAACACCAAACTTGTCTCGGAAGTACTCAAAATTCACATGAGATAAAGGCTTGGTCAACACATCTACAACCTGCTCATCTATGCCAACATATTGGAGCTTTGCAACTCCCCTCTGCAGCATATCATGAATGTAGTGGTACCAGATCTCTATATGTTTCGACTTATCATGGAACACTGGGTTCTCCATCATCTTTATACAAATATGGTTATCACATAGAATCATGGTTTCTTCCATATCTAAATCTAACAAACCTATCAAAAACTTTCATAGCCATATGGATTCACAACTAGTGGAACATGTTGCAACGTACTCCGCTTCTGCGGTGCTGAGAGAAATACTGGATTGCTTCTTGCTTTGCCATGAAGTTATGGCTGACCCCAAACTAAAAAAAATCCTGAAGTGATCTTTTTGTCTGAAGGACTTCCATCCCAATTTGAATTAGTATAACCATACAGTCTCAAGTCATGATCTCCAGTATAACAAAGACCATAATCCAACATACCCTTGAGGTATCTCATCACATGCTTTCCAGATACAAGGTGAACACGTCTTGGATCCATCAGATACCGACTCAAGGTGTTCATAGAAAAACATATATCTAGCCTCATATTCATCATATACATCAACAATCCAATAATATTTTGTATAGAGTAGCATCAACCAACTCCGACGAAGTATCAACCAGGAGCTTCAAATTCGTTTCCATGGGTGTATTCATGGATTTACATTCTAACATGTCAAATCTCTTCAATATTTCAACTTCATACTTCCCTTGGTTAAGGAAGATCTTCTATGGGCTCTTCCAAACTTCAAGACCTAATAAATAATGCATCAGGCCTAGGTCCTTCATCTCAAACTCTGCAGCGAGCTTCTTCTTACGATATGTGATGAAATTTTCTTCTCTAGTAAAGAATAAATCATCCACATATACTAGAAATATAACTGGCTTATCATTCATAATCTTCAAGTAAAGTTTAGGATCAACTTTACTCCTGGTAAATCCAAATATTGTCAGGAAACTGTCAATTCTTCCATACAAATCTCTAGGATCTTTCTTCAACCCACATACATGAGTATTTCTATCTTCCACTTAAAATCCTTGTGGTTGTTCTATATACACTTCTTATTCAATAACACCATTTAAGAAAATTATTTTCACATCCATCTGGTGCAACTTCCACTTCATTTTGGTAGCAGTAGCTATGATGGTTTTGATAGAAGTGTATCTAGAAACAAGATAAAATGTTTGTTCATAGTCAATACCTTCCTTTTGAGAAAATCCACGAGCCATAAATATTGCCTTATGTTTTTCAATACTTCTGTCTGTTGCATTTTTTATTTTGTATATCCACTTGGAAGATACCACATATTTGTTCTTTGGTCTGGGAACTACTTCCCATACATCATTCTTTATAATGGACCGATATTCTTCTGTCATGGCGTCCATCTATTCTTTCTCTTGAATGGTTTATTCAAAGAAAGTAGGTTCCTTTTCTACGGGATCACACATTAAGGCCATATAGATAGAGAATGGCTTAGGATTCTTTTTTTGTCTCATGGTTCCTTCTGGGGAACCATACTTATCTACATCTTGAATAAGTTCTCTCGCCCAAGATGGATTTCTCTTGTGAGAGATCGTCATACATGGAGGTTCTTGAGATTCTATCATATCATGCTTCTCTGGGATCTCATCATTAGGGGTAACTGTAACTTCCTTCATGGGTTTTGTAACTATGGTATCTACATATTCTTCTTCATATACTTCTTCAAGATGGAATTTCCTTGATCTTTTGAGTGTTTCATATTCATCAAAGGTTACATCTTTGTTGATATCAATATGATGGTAACCTAGTATGTAAATTATAAAGGCCTTAGATACTCCACAGTATCCGACAAATATTCCCTTCTTTCCTGAAGGATCCAAGTTAGTTCTATTTTCTTTTTGAATGTGTACAAATATTGGACAACCAAATATTTTTAGATGGCTTACTTCTAGCTTCTTTCTGGTGAACATTTCTTTAGGATTTTTGAATTCAGGTGCACTATGGGATAATATGTTTTGGACATATATTTTTGTTCTTGCTTCTTCAACCCATAAGTGCATTGGAAGATCTTGATCATGAATCATAGTATTTATTGCTTCCATAATCGTTCTATTATTTATTTATGCTACACCATTTTGTTGAGGATTATAGGGAGTGGTGAGCTCCCTATTGATCCCAACATCTCTGCAAAATATTCCAAATTCATTTAAAGTGTACTCTCCTCCATTGTTTGACCTGAGTATCTTGATTTTCATTTCAGAGAGGTTTTCTATCAAGGCTTTTAATTCCTTGAACTTTCCAAGTACTTCAAATTTTGACTTCAAGAAATAAACCCAAGTTTTATGAGAGTAATCATCAATAAAGGATACATGTTATACATACCCTCTTAGAGAGGTTGATGGAATTAGACTGCATACATCTGAGTGGACAAGTTCCAAGATCCCTTCTAATTTATTGTCTCTCTTTGGAAAATGATTCTTTATGTTCTTTCCTTGTGCATATCCGTTGCATACACCTTCATGATCAACCTTTCATTTTGGTAAAACTGTGACTACCTTGCTTACATATGGTAAGGATTTTTATTTGATGTGATCTAGTATTGTATGACAAATTTCACAAGGGATTTCAATAGAGTGAGTCAAGGATACATATATGTGACCTTTTAACTTGTACAAACCACCTTCTTCTATTCCAATAACAACTGCATCTTATATAGTTTTTCATTTAAACTACATAAGAACTTCACCATCTATGAATGCAACCTTAAAACCTTTCTTATCTAGGGATGAAATAGAAAGAATTTCTGTTTCAAATCTGGTACATAGAGTACATCCTTCATTGTCACTGGAGTTCATGAATCAAGTTTGTAGGTGGATTCTCCCATTCCTTTGATAGGGTATTGATAATAATCTCCAAGAGAAAATTTCTAGGGGAAGTCCTTTTCTATAAGACTAGAGAGAATGTATTTCTGACCTTTCATGTGCTTAGAGGCACCATTATCTATGAGCCAAGTATCCTCTCTAGGTGTCACAGATCCTGAGAGGGCGAAAACAAAACATAATATCCAATCTCTTCTTTGGTTAACTTCTTGGGTGGCTCATCATCTTTAGCTACATGGGCATGGTGTCTTTTTTTATTTATCCTCTTGTATTCTTCCCTTCTAGCAGGACAATTCTTAGCAATGTGTCCCATATTATCACAATGATAACATTCATCGGAGGATAAATATTTTCTCTTTCTTTGAACCTTATGATATTTATGGAATCTCTTTGGAGAGTGAGATTCTTTATTAAGGTGGGTCTCCTTTTGAAAATCAGAATTTTTATTTCCTCCTTTAGCATGAGCAACTAGTGATTGATCTTCATATCTTAATAGGATGGCTTCTTGGTTGGCCACTCTTTCTTCTTATTGAACACATTCTTCCCATAAGCTGTCAAATTAGAGTTTCTCTTTTCTTGCACAAATAGTTTGGATGAAGGTGTTATCTCTCTGTAAACTTCATTTGGCTGAGAAAGGAATGACAGAGGCAACCTACAAACCAAATTTGAGGCGCGAAACTAGCCTTTTAGACCTAGAGAGGGCTCTCTTGGGAGACTTTGTCTCGATACAGGATATGGATTTAAGCTATCAACTATACTTAACACCTTTAAATAATGGATTTCTGTTTATATTGGAGAAAAGGAGTAAGACCTTAGTCTATGGAGTTGATTTGAGTAAAATATAGAAACAAATGACTCGGTGATTGAACTTGAGAGGATAAAGGCTAAGTGAGAAACAATCTTCAATTTAAAATTGTTGTGTGAGGCAGGAAGAAAAGCACATGAAGTAACTCAGAGCACCTCTGAGGATGAATTCGGAGTTAACTTAGAGGAAAATGATTTGTCTGAATGGTGTGAATCCTAGGGCACTATGCAACGAATCCCATGTTCGAAATTACATTCCTATTCAGACAAAAATAGATATGAATAAATAGTATAGGAAGTACATATACAAAGAAAGGAAACAATACATATGAATACTATAATTAGAATCGTTTCATCAAAGATTCATTACTTTTGCATTAATTTTTGATCGAACTTAAACTACATTCGATGGCTACTCTCTACACTAATTTTGCTAACCAACTTGGCTTACATTGAAAATATAAAATATATAGGCAAGTGTTGGCCCTTGACCAAGTTTTGAGGATCCTTGGTCATGTTTGACCTATTTTTGGGACTTTGATAGGCTGTTGAAGGCGAAGTGCAAGACGAAGTGGAGATCACGGGATCTCGGCCTTCTTTTAGGGATTTTTAGGATTCTGTAACAGGTATGGGAATGTTGGCCTCTGGGTTTACCCATGTTTAGGACCGATTTTGTAATGTATAAATAAGTAGCTAGGCAATGTAAAAAGCCCCCGGGCATGCTAAGTGCTCAGTATTAATTGCTAAGTGAAAAGTAACAAATTTAGTGTCTTTGTGCATGTTGTGTGAGACCTACAGAGCTAAGTGAAAGTGACTAAAGAGACTGTATGTAGCTTTTGTGTTGTAACCTAGCTTGGGGAAGGAGGATCTAGTGAAGAGTGCGTAGATCTCCTGTCCTCTGCGAAGTTGATCTAAAGACTTTGTGCATGTAAGAAGATTGAATAAAGCTAATAAACAAGACGAAGAGTTGGTGGACGTAGCCCTAGGGTGGGGGTGAACCACGTACATCTTGTGTTATGAATGCTTTGTGTGATGTATTGATGTATTGCTGTATTTACTTTCTTAGTGCTTTGATATAGATGAATGATAAGTAGATTTGTTGTTGCTTTGTGCTTAATAGTGAGAGTAAATGATGGATCTGACCTGTGTGAATGTGCTTAGTGCTTGAATCTTCTAGATCTGATCTGTTTCGTCATGCTAAGTGTTGTTAGATGCTATATCTGGTTGATTACTACAATGCTATGTAATTAGGTTATTTACCTGTGAAGTAGATACCAGTTAAACATTGATGAACAATATTTCTAAGTGTTTTGTCAAGGTGTTACAAACACAGATCCGTGTCCCAGCTAAGGTTGCAGACACTAGAGTCCTGTAACCACCCTTGCCTCTACCTTGGGTGAGACTTCATCTTCTTCATAGGTGTTGCTGAAAGGGTCGATAGTTAGGGTTTTTTTGGTGCACTATTGTATCATTCAACCATGGTCAGTCTACCCCTGTGCCAAAAAATGGTTCTGTTGTTGGGACTGAGGAAAAAGAAGCTTTGTGCGAAGATCTGACTTGAAACTGTGATTTCTGGGAATTGAGGAAAGAGGAGCTTTGTGAGAAGATCTGACCTGAAATTGTGAAATCTCTATGCATAGATCTGTTGCCCTAGGGCGCAGTATTCTACTCGATCTGTGAATCTTTGTGCTAAGAAAAGAAGTCCAATCTGAAGAAAAGAGGTAAGATCTGTAAGGTTTGTGCTTTGTTAAAGGTAAGATAAGTGGAAATTTGTGTTTCAAAAGTATGGATCTAGGTATGTTTGATAAATTTTGTCCTAGCCTAAAAACTAGGGCACATATATAATAAAAGAGGTTTGATATGAGTAGATTTGATAAGAATAATGAAAGATATGTTATACCTATGCATAGAAAGAATGTTTGGACTAACAAATGGATGCAGGATCCTAGAAAGAATTTTTTGCAGGTTAACTACTATGATCCTAGTGCACAGTCCATGAAAGGTTGGGGATCATTTAAGAGAAAGAGAGGATTAACCCTTTGTTACAGTTGTAGAAGACCGGGTCATCTAGCTAAGGAATGTCCTGGTAGGATACCTAGTTGTCTTTGTTGTAAATATATGGACCATGAAGCTTTTGATTTCCCTAGAATGATTGCTAAGCTTGAAAGAATGAATATGGAATAAGTAGACCCTAAGAGAGGTCAAGAAACTAAGACCTTGGCAAAACCTCAGAAGGAATTAGAGACTGTACTATTACAGATGAAAGAAACCCTGAATGACCATCGAGATACTAATCTATCATAGATCTTAAAAGAGAAAGAGAAAATAGAATTAAGAATAGGAGACTTCGACATTGATTGTATTTTGGATGAAGAAACATAGGTGAATGTCATGACAGAAAGAACTTGGAAAATTTTAGGAAAGCCTGCTATGATTCTTTCATTGGGAGGAATAGGATTGTTTAGAGGAAAACTGATAACCCTATGTGGAAGACTTACCCATATATCTATGAGTTCTCATGGAAGTTCGACAGAGGAAGATTTTGAGGTTGTTAAATTTATTGAGAACAATGCTCCATTTACTATGTTACCAGGAAAACCCTAGATCGAGAAGGATCGGTATAGAAGGAAAGAAGAAAAAGTCTTAGAGAAAAAAAAGCAAGAATTAAAAGATTTCATGACTAGGAGGATCGCGCACTTGACTGAGGAACAGGAGAACAGATCAAAGTTATTTAAATTGGATGCCTAAGTTGAGAGAACCCATGAAGACTCATAGAATACTGAAGCACCTACCCCAGATAAAGAAGAAGTATTACCCGTGCACCCTACAAAGGAATCTCAACAGTGCGAAGCTACTATGCCAAAAAAAGACAAGAATCAAAATGGAAAGAAGAATAACTAGACGAAGCTCACTAGAAAGAAGGATAGAAAACTAAGTAAGAAGAGAGAAAGGATCAAAAAGTTACAGAAGGTTCCAGAGGGAACTTTGCAGAAGGAAAATTTTCAAAACAGGAAATTCGCTGGGATATCAGAACAATGTCACATGGCACATTGCCATGGCAAAGAAATGTAGTTGTTGAGAATAATATAACCATTAGACTGATGCCACAAATGGTTAGAACAACATTTACAGCCAGGAATCTCGCCATTAGATCGTTGGGACTGTGTCAGAATGGGAAAAACTGAATTAATGAAGGCTCCTCACTCGTTGGAGAGATTTGTTACCTAGTTGACTACTTATTCCATCGACACTTTTACAAATTGTATCAGAGAGAATGTATTGCTACTGCGTTGTGATTAGTAAGATTGAAATCAGTTATATTGTTTTGCGCATTCATTCATCCATCTGATCTAAGCGTGTATGTCAGATGAGCTCAGCGCCATGGAGAAAATCGTTGAAGAACTTCTCATCGATCTCATGGACGAGAAATTAATGTATGCAAGTGTTAAAGAATCACCGATGAGAGGAGTGCAAGCCTCTCCATCGATCGCTCATGAATCCGGGCCCTCTGGAGTAGTCACAGAAAAGAGAACCAAGCATAGAGATGACCTAGCAAATGCAAATTTGATCCCGACTATATTGCCTGACTACATCCCGCCTCTAGTCGACATGATGAGTCGTGATAGTGTACCGATAGATTTTGAGTACACCATGGTTACTGTGTACCTCCCAAAGGGGATACGCGCAGTTCGAGCATAGCAGGACAAGATCGCAGCATTGAAGTTCAACAACTTCAACTTAGGGGACCGCAATAGTCATAGTATGCTCACCCTGTATAAATACTTGACCAGGACGAAGGGGAAGAACTCAAAAATAATCCCCTAGCCATGGACGATGAACCTCACGCAGTCCACCCTGTTGAATGTAATGAAAATACCACACTTTGGAAGGCACCATGAAGTTAATTCTTATGTCAAGCTCCTACTTTCATGTTACCATGGTGGCTACTTATGGCTAGACCTCTGTATCACAGTCAATCTAATGTTGATCCATAGGATCAATGGATTGAGTATGCAAGGACTTGACCCATAGGATTTCTATCCAGGGAAAGCCACAGATCGCATGTTAGCATAGAAGATCAAGGATACCTATGACGATGTAGAGAAGGGGACATGAGGCTATAAGGTATATTCCATGTAGAATGGCGTAGTGCACCTAGCATGTCAATTAATTGTAGGGAATAAAGTAAGAAAGAACAAACCCATGCAGGTCACAGGCCTTTTCGTTGAACTCGCGGGGAAATGTGTATAAGGCCTACAAATGAACTGGGTAAAGTACCTAGTTAATCATCTAGAGTTAGACTTCCGTGAAGAACATGATCAGGGCTACGAGTTCCACTTTAGCTGGCTCCTGATACTCATCATGTTTGTTGCTTGGGAGATGTCGAAAGGTGCAACCTTCCCATACATTAAACTGTTTGATCCACTCACTGCAAAGTTCACCATGCTCTAGTACTCAAGCGACATGGGAAAATAGTGGAATTCAAACGTTTTCTTTCACACATAATACCTCAAGCTGAAGAGGGATATCGAAGCCAAACCTTGCATGACTTTGAACACCCTACAATGGTTCAGATCCCTCATGAATTTTTGCACAGATCAACGCTTCATCTATATTTCTACGTGAGAAGACGAACATAAGGAGGAGCTTCAGTCATACTACAAGCTCATGGAAGAGGACCTTGAGGAGATCACTAGGGAATGGTCAGTAGAACTCCTTATCCCCGCTGACCCTGCAGATATGTCTGACCCTGAAACTGATAGCTCAGAGGCCACTCACAAGGAACATGACACACCTAGACCTAGAAAAAGGAAGAAGACCAAAGAATTCAAAGACTTAATAAGTGCATCAGAGAAGACTGCTTTAATATCACCTGACCGAGGGGGTGATGATGAAGTAGAATAAATAAATGACAAAGAAGATGAGAAGAAACAAGGTGAAGTAACACTGCCCAAAGATGAGGGTGATCCTTTGAATAAGAGGAAGGTTTCTCCCTTGAAACCCTCTTCTCAGAAGAAACCCAGAGCCACCATGAGTAATGTGAAGATTGTGCTCACTGTCGATGATTTTGACTTCATCATTGCAGTTGTGAACAATGCCTCATGGGAAATATTGCAGAAACAAGAAACCAAGTAGGAGGATATGTACGACAGTATTGAGGTCGAAATTCGAGGGGTACAATAGGCCCTTCAGTCCAGTTGCATAGTGTCCGCTGCACCCCTGCTATTGGGAGAACCATAGTTGGGAGATGAGCCAACCCAACTCCGATGACTAGCTGATGTAACTGAAGCTCAACTTTGTCATTCAAAAGAAGAAATAGAACAAGCCACACAGGCCTTGAAGCAAGTGAAAGAAGTACTCATAGAACAACGCTAAGTTGCAGAGTAGGAGAAGGTTTCCCTCTAGACAAAGTTTGAAGAGGAGAAAGAACAAATTCAACAAGAAAAGGAATAGTTTCTCGCAGAGCAACTCGAAGTGCAAGAAGTAGTCAATAGAGCACTTCTCTTTGTGACAGGATTAGATTCAAAGGTAGAAGAACGAGTCGTGCATCCAGTAGACCAGCTCGCAGAATCTATCTAGTAGCTACAACAAAGATTATCATATTTAGAGCTCTACACAGTGCTCGACACTCTGTAGGATGTGAGGGATCAAAGGGAAGCAACTACTCGAGGCACAGTTGAAAGAATCAAGGGCCTCACCTTGGAATGTAAACAACTAAGTGATCACAGTGCCCAGACATATGAGCAACTCATTGAGAATCCAAAACTAAAGACACTAGAGTCATAGCTCGAAGAGACGAAGCATCAAGTAGAAACAATACAGTCATAGTTGAAGCCCCTGTCAGTTGTTGAAAGAATGAAGCAATCCCAAGAGAAGCGCACTACCCAACAACAGGTCCACGCCATTCAGATATAAGTCATGGAAGTGATTCAGAGGATCCAACCTATATAGGATGAGGCTTTCCAACTGTTCGTAGAAATTGAAGGCTGAGGAGAAGAACTAGAGCAAGTTGTCATTGCAATAGAACAATGCCTAGAGGGACCTGTCAATGAAGATATTATCCAAGAGTTTGTCGAACAGGAGGTCATGGCACAACAACAAGTCGAAGCAGCTCGAGCCAAGATCAAGGTTTTTGAGGAAAAAATATCTAGATCAGAGTGACTCAGGATGAGTCACGAGTGATTGTTGGGGGCCTGTTGGCCCTTGAACAAGTTTTGAGGATCCTTGGTCATGTTTGACCTATTTTTGGGACTTCAACAGGCTGTCGAAGGTAGAGTGCAAGACAAAGCAGAGATCACGGGATCTCGACCCCCTTTTAGGGATTTTTGGGATTATGTAACGGGTATGGGAATGTCGCCCCATGGGTTTACCCATGTTTAGGCCCAATTTTGTAATGTATAAATAAGTAGATAAGTGATGTAAGAAGCCCTTGGGTGTGCTAAGTGCTAAGTATTAATTGATAAGTGAAAAGTAGCGAATGTAATGGATTTATGCATGTTGTGTGAGACTTGTAGAGCTAAGTGAAAGTGACTGAAGAGACTGTATGTAGTCTTTGTGTTGTAACCTAGCTTTGGGAAGGAGGATCTAGCGAAGAGTGTGCAGATATCCTGTTCTCTGCGAAGTTGATCTGAAGACTCTGTGCGTGTAAGAAGATTGAAGAAAGCTAATAAAGAAGACGAAGATTTGGTGGACGTAGCCCCATGGTGGGGGTGAACCATGTACATCCTGTGTTGTGAATGCTTTGTGCGATGTATTGATGTATTGATGTATTTACTTGATTAGTGCTTTGATATAGATGAATGATAAATAGATCTATTGTTGATTTGCGCTTAATAGTGAGTAAATGTTGGATCTGACTTGTGTGAATGTGCTTAGAGCTTGAATCTGCTAGATATTATATGTTTGATCATGCTAAGTGCTGCTAAATGCTAGATATGGTTGTATACTACGATGCTCTGTAATTAGGGTTTTACCTGCGAAGTAGATACTTGTTAAACATTGATGAACTATATTGATAAGTGCTTTTTCAAGGTGTTACAATCATAGATCTATGTCCCAGCTAAGGTTGTAGACACTAGAGTCCTACAACCACCCCTACCTCTATCTTGAGTAAGACTTCATCTGCTTCGCAGGTGTTGCCGAAAGGGCAAGTAGTTAGGGTTTTGTTGGTGCATTGTTGTAGTGTTCAACCCTAGGTTTTCCCTTGTGCCAACACATGGTTCAATAGTTTTCAGAACAGGAGCCCATGGCACAACAACAATTCAAGGTAGATCAAGACAATATCGAGGATTTTGAGGTAGAATTATCTTGATTAGAGTGACTTGGGATGAATCATAGGTGAGTGTTGGGGGCCTATTGGCCCTTGACCAAGTTTTGAGGATCCTTGTTCATGTTTGACCTATTTTTGGGACTTCGACAGGATATCGAAGGAAGAGCACAAGATGAAGCAAAGATCGTGGGATCTCGGCCCCCTTTTAGGGATTTCTGGGATTATATAATGGGTATGGGAATGTTGGCCCATGGGTTTACCCATGTTTAGGCCTGATTTTGTAATGTATAAATAAGTATCTAGGTTATGTAAGAAGCCCTCTAGCATGCTAAGTGCTCAATATTAATTGCTAAGTGCAAAGTAGAAAATGTAATGCCTTTGTGCATGTTGTGTGAGACTTGCATAGCTAAGTGAAAGTGACTGAAGAAACTGTATGTAGGTTTTGTGATGTAACCTAACTTGGGGAAGGAGGACCTAGCGAAGAGTGCGCATATATCCTGTCCTTTGCGAAGTTGATTTGAAGAATCTGTGCATGTAAGAAGATTGAAGAAAGCTAATAGAGAAGATGAAGAGTTGGTGGATGTAGCCCCAGGGTGGGGGTGAACCACGTACATACTGTGTTGTGAATGCTTTGTGAGATGTATTGATGTATTTACTTTCTTAGTGATTTGATATAGATGAATGATAAGTAGATTTGTTGTTTCTTTTTTCTTAATAGTGAGATTAAATGTTGGATCTGACCTGTGTGAGTTTGATTAGTGCTTGAATCTGCTATATTTGATATGTTTCATCATGCTAAGTTTTGTTAGATGTTAGATATGGTTGAATACTACGATGCTCTATAATTAGGGTATTTACCTTTGAAGTAGATATCGGTTAGACATTGATGAACTATATTGCTAAGTGTTTTGTCAAAGTGTTACAATCACGTATCTGTGTCCTAGCTAAGGCTGTAGACACTGGAGTCCTGCAACCACCCATGCCTTTGCCTCGGGTGAGACTTCATCTTCTTCACAGGTGTTTCCCAAAGGGCTGGTAGTTAGGGTTTTTTTGGTGCGTTGTTGTAGCGTTGAACCCTGGGTATGATCCTGTGCCAATAGCAAGGGCACTACTTGGGCTGCCCTACTCCCTAGCTACTATCCCTAGAATCTAGGAAATTGGTTGTCTTCTATTCAATGACCTTTCATATGACCTCTTTCCAGAAATGGAAACCAACTGTGTTTGGTCACATCTTGACCGCTTGTCTTTTCCATGAGGGTTCAGTTACTAGCAAGGTCTTGTTATGGGGGAGAGTGATGTGTCACTGCCTTCCTTTGATAGGATATCAGAATGATCAAGTGCTCTGTCGGATTTCTTCCATCTACTGTAACGGTTCTGATTTCAGCCACTTGCTCATTCACTAAGGTGCATACGTGGAAAGTGACTGTTGACCAATGCAGTCATTACCAAAAATACACAATCGACCAAGGGAAACAATTTCTCCAAAACTGTTGATATCTGTGCCACATTTGAGAATACAAAAAATGAATTTTTTTAATCATGTTTCTTTTGCACACTAGCAAGGTCTGTGCAGACTTTCTCCCCATCCATTTCACATTCTCTAAGATTCTTCGCCTTCCTTTCTTCTAACAGCCTCTATGTTTTACACATATGTACGATTGTATCTTGCGTATCTCTGAGTTGTCTCTTGAGCCACGTCATATTTCCTTCGCGACCTTGTGATGTTGACACTTCAAGGGTCTTTGTGGCTAACTATTGTCTCAATTCCCTGTTTTCCTGGTAAATCTTGGTGATGGCGAGTTGTTCCTGCTTCTTCTATTGGGACAGCCCTCAAACATTTGTTCCTCCGATATATGTCTTCCTTTTTCCTCTCTAGCTTTTGTGACTTGTACCTTTGACAGATTCCAGTTGAATAACACACATAAGTGATTCTTCAGCATCTAACCTTACGTGCGATTTGCTTGGGACTTAGGCTTCCCCAGTTTCCTTGCTCTTCTTTGGTTTTCCCCTTCTTTGGGGTATTTTTTGTTGGGGGAATAGGGATTCTGACATCTTTCCTTCCTATGCAATCTCCTATGCTCCAGCCTCCATGCGGTGTGGTATTACCTTTTCTGTGGATAGAGAGAGATCTCCTTTTGGATCCTTGGGGATGCCCGCTGTGAGAAAGAATGAATCCCATTTGCTCTGCAATCATCTTAATTATTAAAATATCAACAATTTAATAAGCAAGACATGAGAGAGTTTCCTTTTCAATTTATCCACTTCAGCTTATGTGTTGCTTGCCATCTCCTAGAGACTCTGGTGTAGGAAAAAGGGTAGATTTAATGGTCTCCTCCCTGTGAAGTACATCAACAATCTAATGTGATGAGAATGTATCTTGTCGAACCTCCCTTCATAGGTGAAATATTTCCTAATTACTCTAAGCAGTTTCTGGAAAGGTTTCTGAAAGTATCTTCTCTGGATGTTTGCCTCGCCCTTCCATCCCGAACAATCCTGTCTAATGAAATCTTCATAGAATTGTGCATCCAAGGGCATTCCCTTATACAATCTCTGTTGCGGTTGAGACAATTTCCTAGGTTGCCTAAAAAATGACACCATATATCACCACATGAGACCCATCGAAACTGAGAGAGAACTTCTCAGATAGTCTTATATTGAATCCTTGAGTTTTCATGCAAAAGGCCATGCACCCGAATTTTTCAAAGGACGCTTTGATCTCCGGCTCTTCATTGATCAACGTTAAGTTCTAGGGCTCAGGCCCAACACCTTTGCTGCTTCATGCGCTCTTCCTTATGCTTTGGGAGGTTTTCATGGCACAACTCATATTTATCCTACACACGACGGATTAGGCACGGGCCCAAGGTGGTGATCTTGCTCAACCTGGGCTTGCGAGAGAAAACTACAGGCAATGCATAAGACTTATTTGTGAATAGAATGCATGCAGACATACTGACTCGACGAAAAAAAATGACTATTTACAATGACATGTGACTTAAACAAATTATTTTTCACCAGATAGTGTTTGAGGAACCTATCATTTCCAGGCCCCCAACCAATGCACTCTCCATTTAGTTCTTCCAGAAAATAATCATTATTTTCACGATATGCACCGATTTTGAATGGGCATGTCCAAAGATTATCGAAGAAGAAGCTATGCTCTTTCAAACATTAATAACAGGACCAACAAGACATAAAAGATTACAACAATCTTATGATTAACAAAGTATCGCAGTCAAGAAACCTTACATTAAAAGATGATGATAACTGTGGTGGCTGGCGCTGCTCTGCGAGCTAGGGTTTTAACAGTGTGATCGGGCTGGGAGGTCCAATGGCGGCGCCAGGGAGTGGGGGGTCGGCCCCTCCTCCGCCGATCCCGTGCAAAGAGGCATTCTCGAGACTGGTCAACAGCTGCGGGAAGAAAACGACGGCTCCAGCGATCCCGAAATTCATCAAGAAGCTTGAGGATATTCCTGAAATAGCTCTGCCTGAAGAAAGACCTATGTAGATCGCCCTGGCTCTGGCCCAGCGTGGTCTCGTGGGGCAGTTCATGGGCCTATGGCCGTCCTCCAAAACCACTGACGATTGGATCCAACGCAACTGGAAACCAAATCTGGCACATGGGGTTACCTGCTACCCTATCGGGAGAGGATATTTTGTGTTTGAATTTATTTCTGAAGAGGACCGCGACCTAATTTTCAGGAACGACCCCTATTTCATGGGCTCGCAGGGTCTTTATTTGAACAAATGGACCCCGGATTTTGACCCCATGGTGGACACGCCCAAAGAAATGCCGGTGTGGGTCAGGTTACCTAACCTCCTGATGCATTGCTGGGACTCAGAATCTCTTCAACGGATAGGGAATGGAGTGGGCAGGTACATAGACAGAGCCGACAATCGCGGACAGTACAGTTGCGCTAGAATATGCATGGAGGTAGACCTGGAAGCAGGGCTTCCTGAAGCAGTCAAGCTCTCGATCGGTACCTGGACCCACTATCAGAAACTCGACTACGAGCATTTACCCTTCAAATGCAGAAACTGTCAGGAGCATGGTCATTTTCAAAGGAATTGTCCTAAAATCCAATCTAATGGGAAAGA